>PVIW01006675.1:0-83554 GCA_004026585.1 Noctilio leporinus | reverse complement strand
CTTTTAATTTTATTGTTGTTGTATTACATCCATCCCTTTTTTTCTCCCCTCTGTTCCCCTCCCCACCCACCCTTTCCCCCCAAAGTCAATCCCACCTGTTGTCCATGTCCATGGTTCCTTTATACTAGGTTCTTGTCTAAGCTGCTCCCCTTCTTTGCCTCTGCCTCCCCCCTCCCCCCTACCCCTTTCCTCCTGACCACTGCAGGCCTATTCACTGTATTCATACACTTGGTTCTGTTTTGCTTGTTGTTAGTTTTGCTCATTATTGTCCCGTAATGGGTGAGAACATATGATACCTGTCCTTCACTGATTGTCTGCCACTAGTTTTGATTGTGGAAAAGGAAATCCACATCTTAGTGTGAGTCAGACTAATCTTGAGGCATTGATGAAGCCACTGGAGATCACCGGGCACTTGCAACTTCCATCTCAGTTTCTTAACAAGGTAACCGAACTCCGCTGCTCTCAGAAGAGTGGCAAAGGGTCCCCATCTGCTGTGGCTCTGTCTTGGTCAAATTGAATTTCTGTGAAAGTGAGCGTCTTTCTTCTAGCCTTCCTTTATTTTATTTTGGTTGAAAATATGTGATAACGTTTGTGAGACATTCTGTATTTTGTTCAATAAACATTTTATGAGACATCTCAATAGCCTTGTAAGGAGATAGTTATTCTGTTCTGGAGTGTGGGAGGCAGCTCCAACTCTCTGGTCAGGCCTGGACGTTAGAACACAGCACAGGCACCGTCCTTCCTCCTCGTGGGACAAATTGCTGTCTAGTCTCTAGTACGAGATAAAAGGCGACGCTGCAGTTCTGGAAATGCCCAGTGTTACCAATGCCTAATTAATAACCAGGAAAAACAGGGCTTCAGATTTTCACATTGTTCCCTACAGGTTCCTCAGATTGGAATCCTGGTAGAGCCCTCAGGATAAAGTTGCCATTTAATAGAGGGGTAGATGAACACATAGATAGGATGATAATGTCAATCTATGTATAATTTATGAAGATGGAAATTTGCTGCAAGAGTGGTATATTTAGAATCTTAAATGTTTTGAAATGTATAGTAAGTTAGAGGTTGTGCCTTCAGTATCCTAAAAATCAGCCAGTTTCTGTTATTTTGACAAGCTAGTTGATGGTTATATTTCTCATATCTAAGCACAAATTATTTTGTATTATAGACAGAAGTATGTGAGGGAAAATACTGCAATAATTTCCATTTCTGTTTTTTTTTTTTCTCTTGTCCTCATTTTCTGTGTCCTTCACTCCTCCCATTGATCTCACCTCCAAGGTTAATGTTTGAGAAGTGAAAAATATAAATGAAAAAATGAAACTCAATGCTATCAATCTCAGTATTTAACAATGCGAAGGTACAGAATTGTTGGGAATCAATGCCTAAGGCATCCAGATTCATTCTATTCTTAAAGACCCAGGTTATATTCGACTCCTCCCAAGGAATTTTCCCTGATCACTTTCAGCTAAGAGGACCTTATCAGAGTACAGTTATTCCTTCCTCTCAAATCCTCATTAGTACCACCACAAGGTGACATTTATCATTTCCTATTGGAAATGTCTACCTTGGTGTTCATGTCTTATTTCCCTGCTAGACTGGGAGCTTCTAGAGTCCAGCTACATTAGAGTCCTCCTCTAAGGTCTTTCATGCAGCAGTGCCCCACCCCCGCCAATATTTGTTGATGATATTTATAAATAATTTACAGGGCAAATCAGCCCCCAAAGATAATATAAGTTTTTCAGATATATTATGCTATAACTGGATTGGAATTCATCTACCCAGACTTTGTCTTTAACATTCATTAATTCTTTATATTCATTATTCCCCATGTGCCAATTAGTAGTGGAAATTAACGGAGGGCCCTGAATGTATCTTGAGTTAAAAAGAGAATCCAGGAATCTGGATGAAAACTACAATGACTTTTACATAGTCTAAACTTGTTAGTGAAAAGACATGTTGTCAGGGTAGATTATAAGAAATCCACCTGTAATCCACTTTTGAGGAGCATATCCAAGAGAGATGTGGGAATGTTTGAAAAAGATGCTAAAGAATACATTTGGTGAATTCTAAGCACAAACAGACCTTATGTGCTAAATTAATGTTAGATAAGATAGTTTTTAAGGCAAAATGCATGATCAGACTTAAAAAATTACAACACAATGATAAAAGGCTCATTTCATTAGAATGATGTATTTCAATCTTGTATATGCTTAATAACAATATTCAACGATAAGATTTCCATACTCACAAGGGTAAATTGACAACGCCACAAATGTTGAGGAGTTGAATGTATTAGTCTCCATGATTGATAAAGGAAGCAGACAGAAATTTTGCAAGGCATAGAAAATAGCAATTAACAGCCTTGATCTGAGGGTTACATACACACAGAACATGCACTCCCCAATTAAAAAGCACTTGTCCCCTTAAATACCAAAGAATATTAAAAAGAAAACTGATTATCAGTTATTAACAAATTAATTCTAGCAATCCATTAGGAGGGTATCAATGATAATTTAAAAATTCACCAGTAAAGTTTACCTTATCATATTTAGAAATTAAAACCATATGGTATTCTCAATGAAAGCAGAAGAGATATTTGATAAGATTCAGTATCCATTCATGATAAAAATTCTCATTGAACTAAGAATAGAAAGCAATTTTATAACCTAATAAAGGATATCAATAAAAAGCCTCCATTGTAAGTACATAATGGTGAAATGGTAGACTCATTCCTTTTAAAATTAGTAATGAAACAAAAATAATGCCATCTATGCTTAAAGATTGTGTTAAGGGCCTTAGTCACTGGATTGGAATGAGATTTAAAAATAAAATGTATATGAGCCACAAAGGAAGAAATAAAATTGTTCTTATTCTCAGGTGATACGAGTTTCTACAAAGAAAACCCAAGAGCAGCTATAGTAAAATTATTAGAATTAATAAGAGAGTTCACTAAGTTTACTGGATATTAGATCAATTTAAAAAATTGCACTCCTTATTTGCCAGGGACAAATCCTAACAAAATACGAAAATATGAAAAAAAGCGCCACTTGCAATCAACAACAAAAATGGCCCCTAATAATAAAAGATGAAAATTATGAAACTTTAACAAATAAAATTGTTAGGAGGAATGTAGAAACTTTAACAAATAAAATTAAAAATACCAGCCCTGGCTGGTGTGGCTCTGTGCATTGACACCAGCCTGCAAACCCAAAGGTCGCTGGTTCGATTCCCCAGTCAAAGCACATATCCAGGTTGCAAGCCAGGTCTCCAGCCAGGTCCTTAGTTGAAGGCAGGTGAAAGGCAACCATACATTGATGCTTCTCTCCCTTTCTTCCTACTTCCCTCACCTTCTCTCTGAAAATAATGAATAAAAATCTTAAAAAAAAAAAACAAAAAAAAAAACACCTAAACAAAAAATAGGACACGTTTGTAATACGTAGACTCAATATCATAAAGACATTACTACCTCTAAATTTAATGCAATTTCAATAACAACCCCAAGAAGTTTTTCTATGGAAATTGATAAAATAACTTAAAAATATTTTGTGGGCAAAGAATCAAGAATGGCCAGGCCAATTTTGAAAAACAAGGTGGAAGAAATGGTCCCCTTGCCCAATATATCTCAAGGTCCATGCCACAGGTTTATTAAAAGCAACTAAGGTAATGCAGTACTGTTGTAGAGAAAGACAATCTGAGTAATGGGAGAGATTTAAAAAAAATCCAGAAAGGTACTGACATGTACATGGAAACAATAAATTTTATTTTATTAAAAAAACAAATGATTTTATTTATTTATTTATTTCTAGAGAGGGGGAGGAAGGAAGAAAGAGAGGGAAAGAACATCGAAATGTGCTTGGTTGTCTCTCCCACATGCCCAGCTGAGGACCTGACCCAGGCATATGCCCTGACTGGAAATTGAACTGGCAATCTTTTGCTTCACAGTTCAGCTGCTAATCCACTGAGCCACACCAGCCAGGGTGAAACGATGTATCTTAAAGCTGTCATTCTCTAAAGAGGAAAGTGCGACTGGAACTTGATTAGCCAAGAGGCAAAGGAAAAAAAAAATGTCTACCTCACACCATTTCAGGGAGACACAATTCTTAAATGCACAAGCTGAAATTCTAAATAGTTAGGAGAAAATATAGAGGTAGCAAATATCTTGTGTATAGGAAAGGATTTATTAAAGAAGACAAAAACCATAAACCATAAAGGAAAAGATTGACAAATCTGAATATATTAAAATTTAAAATTTCTGTGCATAGTAAACATCATAAGAACAACGTAGAGGAGCCATTAATATGGAGAATACAGTTGCAGCTTATTTAAATGACAAGCATTAATACTCAGAATACATAACGGGGTCCATGTCAATAGGAAAAAAACAGGCATATTAGAAAATGGAAATACAAATGAAACTTACGAAAGGCAAAATCTGGAATAAACAATAAGCAGAGAAAAGATCTTCAAACTCACTAGTAGCTAAGAAAATATCCACTGAAACTACAATAGATAGCACTTCATATCTACCACATGGCCAAAGATGTAAAAGTCTTAAAATACCAAGAATTGGAAATATGTAGAACAGGAACTCAAATAAAAGCTCATCAAAATGTAAAACTGTAAACTTAGGAGCAACATGGCAATATCTAGTAAAATTCCAGGTGCTCATATCTTATGACCTAGTAATACAACTCCTGGGTTACATCCCCTGAAGAAATTCTGACACATATATTCATAGAAATGCAGCCTTCTGTGGTCCACTCTAGACCACCTCTCTGATGCTATTTCCTATAATTCTTCCTCCCACTCAATCTGCTTCAGCTTTTCTGACCTCCTTATTCCTAGAATGTATGAGCACATTCCTACCTCAGGGCCTTTGCACATGCTGTTTCCTCTGCCTGGATTACTCTTCCAAAGGTATCTCCATGGCTCCTCCTTCATTTCCTTCCCATTTTTACTAAAATGTCAACTTATCACTAGGGTCTTCTTAGCTCCTTCATTCTCCATCTTCTTCCCCAACTTATTTTTTTTTCACTTGAGCATTTCTCATGAACATAATATATAGGCACACCTTGTTTTATTGCATTTCTCTTTATTGCACTTCACTGTGTTTTAGAAACTGAAGGTTTGTGGCAATGCTGTGTCAAGCAAGTCTACTGGTGGCATTTTTTTAAAAACAGCATTTTGCTTAATTTGTGTCTCTGTGTCACATTTTGGTAATGTCACAATATTTCAAACTTTTCATTATGATTATATTTGCCTTGATGATCTGTAATCAGTGATTTTTGGTGTTACTCTTATAATTGTTTTGTGGCACAACAAACTGTCTATATAAAAGAGCGAACTTAACTGATAAATGCTGTGTGTCCTGACTGCTCCAACAACTTGCTGTTCCCCTATCTCTCTCCCTATCCTTGGGACTCCCTATTTCTAAGACATAACCATATTGAAGTTAGGCCAAATAACAACCATGCAATGGCCCCTTAGTGTTCAGTTTAAAGGAAGAATATTGCATATATCTCACTTTAAATCAAAACCTAGAGTTGATTACGCTTAGTGAGGAAGGCATGTTGAAAGCTGAGGTAGAAAATGAGGCCTCTTATGCCAAATAGTCATCCAACTTGTGAATGCAAAGGAAATGCTGCTTCAGTGAACACATGAATAATAAGAAAGAGAAACGGCCTTAATGCTGACATGGAGAAAACTTTAGTGGTCTGGATAGAAGGTCAAACCAGATAAACATTCCCTTAAGCCAAAGCCTAATCCAGAGCAAGGCCCTAATGTGCTTCAATTCTATGAAGGATGAGAGGGGTGAGGAGGGTGGAGAAGAAAAGTCTGAAGCTAGCAGTAATTTAAGAAAAGAAGTTATCTCCATAAAAGTGCAAAGTAAAGCAGCAAGTGCTGAAATACAGCAAGTTATCCAGAAGAGCTGGCCAGGGTAATGAATGAAGGTGGCTACACTAAACAACAGATTTTCAATGTAGACAAAACAGCCTTATGCTGGAAGAAGATGTCATCTAGGACTTTCACAGCTACAGAGGAGAAGTCAATGCCAGGCTTCGAAGTTTCAAAGGACAGGCTGACTCTCTTGTGAGAGGCTAATGTAGCTGGTGACTTTATACTAAAGCCATTTCTCATTTACCATTCTAAAAATCCTAAAAATTTACCAGTTAGAATTTAATATTCTAAAAATCCTTAGGGATTATGCCAAATCTACCCTGTCAGTGCTCTATAAATGGAAATTTAAATGTTTTCATGCTTGCTACAGACCATCCATTCTATAGTCCATGAATCAAGGAGTAATTTCTACTTTCAAGTTCTTATTATTTAATAAATACTTTGTAAGGTTATAGCTGCCATAAAGTGATTCCTCAGATAGATCATGACAAAGTCAATTGAAAATCTCCTGGAAAGAACTCACCATTCTGATGCCATTACAAACATTCATTATCACATGAGAATAGGTCAAAATACTTAACAGGCATCTGGGTGACTTTGAAGGGGTATAAGACTTCAGTGGAGGAAGTAACTGCTGATGTTATGGAAATAGCAAGAGAATTAGTTTTAGAAGTGGAGCATAAAGATGTGACTGAATTCTGCAATCTCATGATACAATTTTAACAAGTGAGGAGTTGCTTCTTATGATGAGCAAAGAAACTGTTTTCTTGTGATTGTATTTACACCTACTGAAGATGCTGTGAAGATTGCTGCAATGACAACAAAGAATTCAGAATATTACATAAACTTAGTTGATAAAGGAACAACAGGGTGTGGCTCAAAACTATTTTTTTTTAAATCATTGACACTATTATAGATGTCTATCATCTTCCCCCTTGCTCTGCCCAATTCCACCCAGCTTGTACCCCTTCCTCCAGCCCTCACCACACTATTGTCCGTGTCTGTGTCTACGGGCCATGCATACATGTTCTTTGGCCAATCCCCTCACCTTCTTTTATCCAGTCCACCCCCCTTCCCTGAGATCTGTTCGTCTGTTCCATGTCTCAGGTTCTATTCTGTTCATCAGTTTATTTTGCTCATTAGATTCAACATATAAGAGGTCTATCCAGAAAATAGAGACATTGATTGAAGATACAAGATACAAGAAACATTGTACATAGGACAATGATGCCTCAGTCCCCTTCAGAGTAGGCACCTTGGGCCCTCGCACAGTTCTCCCAGTGTCTCTTCCACTGTTCAAAACGCTCTACAAATTCCTTTGTTGGAATCGCATCAGGTGTCCCTGTGTATTTTTCCTGAATTTCATCAACAGTCTGAAATCTCTTCCCTTTCAAAGATGATTTCAGTTTTGGGAAAAGTCAGAAGTCATAGGGTGCCAAATCTGGTTCATTGGTAGCACTTTGAATCAAGTCATTAGCAACTGCAGCACCATGTTCCTTCTGGTAGCAGAAGCCATGGAATGGGTTTTTTTTTTTTTAAATTGTTTTATTTTTAAAGATTTTATTTATTTACTTTTTTTAGAGAGAGGGAAAGGGAGGGAGAAAGAAAGGGAGAGAAACATCAGTATGTGAGAGCTACATGGTTACCTCCCACTTGTCACCAGTTGGGGACCTGGCCCACAGCCCAGGCATTTACCCTGCCTGGGAATTGAACCAACAACTGTTTGGTTCACAGGCCAGCTCTCAACCCACTGAGCCACACCAGTCAGGATGCGGAACAAGTTAGCCCATGACATGTTTCAAGCCAAGACCCCACATTAAAATCTTGGGCACAGTAGTTTTCAAAAGCCCCAGATCAGCCTCTACTCGTGAACTGTCAGCCACTGATTTTTGTTGATTGCAGCCCATATGTGTTCAACATTCTCAGAAATTCTGCTTGTGGTGGGCCTTCCCGAATGTAGATCATTTTCAACAGATTCTCGACCATCTTCGAAGCATCGGTGCCACCCTTTTACTTGCCCTGCGCTCACTGCATCATCCCCAAAAGCCTTTCGAATCACCTGAACAGTTTTCACAGAAGAATGTTCAAGCTTAACGCAAAATGTGAGGCAGACTTGTTGCTCTACTTGCAGTCATTTCGAAAGTGACGGCCACACAGCACACACGCTCACTCCATGGCGTCTACCACCCCCACGGACTAGCACAGCGAAGTTGCCATTGTTCACGCATTCACGTTCCGGTCCACTTGCCTGGGCTGTCAGGTTACATGGATGTCACCCAAACTGTTCTCATTATAGTAACAATGGCTGAACTTTTTCTGGACAGACCTCATAAGTGATATCATATGGTATTTGTCTGAACTCCAATTTTAAAGGAAGTTCTAATGTGGCATGCCAATGCTATTGTATGCCACAGTGCGATTATTTGTGAAAGTAAAATTCAATTGATGCAGAAAGTTTCATTGTTGTCTTATGTTAAGAAATTGCTGCAACCACCCAGCTTTCAGGAATCACCACCCTGATAGTCAGTAGCCATCAACTTTAAGGCTTCACCAGTAAAACGCTTATGACTCACTGAAATGTCGGATGATGGTTGGTGTCTTTAAAAAATAAAGTATTTTAAAAAATTAAGGTATGTAAGTTATTTTAGACATAATGATATCATACACTTAATACACTAGAGTTTAGTACGAACAACTTTTTTATACAACAGGAAACCTAAAAATTTGTATCCCTTGCTTTAATTCAGTGGTCTGGAACTAAGTAAACCTTCAATAGTTCCAAGGTATATCAGTACATTTTATACATTTTACTTATTTATGGAATGTAAATTCATAAAGGCAGGGTTTAGATCTGTTTTTGGTTAGTGCAGTTTCTCTAGTATCTAGAACAATATCTGGTCAACAGCTGGCCAGTAAATATTTGTTATATGGCTATCTGTGCATATAAGTGCTTATGATGGCAGTGTTGGCAATCTTTCAAACACTTAGTGAAATAGGGTAGGATAAGTAACATCCCCATTTGTGCAATGAGAGGAAACTGAGATACAGAGAGGTTAACAAAGCTTGCCCAAAGTCATAGGACAAGTACCCAAGGCAGTCTCAAGTGTATAAGGCTGCTCAATCTCCAACTTAAATAAATTCTACATTCCAATATATTCTAGTCAGAAAAATATTAGAGTAACAAATCTGTTTATTCCCTTAAATATTATGTAATCCTAAAAATGTATTATCTTGGAGAGACTTTTTCTATTTATTTATTTAAAATTTTTATTTATTATTTTTAGAGAGGGGAAGAATGGGGGGGCAGAGAGGGAGAGAGACATCAGAGTATGGTTGCCTTTCACCTGCCTCCAGCTATGGACCTGGCTGGAGACCTGGTTTGCAACCTGGTTATATGCCCTGGCTGGGAATTGAACCAGCAACCTTTGGGTTTGCAGGCTGGTGCCTTATCCACTATGCCACCAGCCAGGGCTCAAGAATTTTTCTATTTATTTCATAAATAAGAATTACTTCAAGCAAAGCAGAATGCAAAAGCCTCGCAGTCATGCTTGGCCAGATGTATATATGGGAAGTCGTTCTCCCACTGTGCATTTTCCTGGTGAGAATTTTAACAGCAAAGATGCGCATTATAAGAAGTGTGTGAAAAAAAGAAAAAAGCAGCATATGAAGAATGCTGGAAATATAAATGCTGTACATTACATGCACTTACTGTAACCATATAATATGGTATCATTTCATCAAATGAGACTTTCTATCTCACTTTCTCTAAAGCCTGAAATGAAGGAATGAAAAACTACATGTTAAGGAGAACACAATTTAGCTTTTCCTTATAAAATACAGAGGACTGTATACTCCATAAAAACACCTAATGGCTTTTAGTGTCAACAAAACTTATAAACCCATGTGAAGTCGAGGAAGAAGCCCTCTTAATGTAAAGATATTTACCTAATACAACCTATCTGTGTCCATCACTATGGAGGAGAAAAGAAGAGAGGACAGAAAGATAGAATCAACATATTGTTCCTGTGACAGGGAATAGGAAAATGGGCCGTTAGAAAGGGAGGGGACACACCAATGTCCTCGGCAGAAGTTCACAGTCAGGTGTTAATGTCATATTATAAGCATCTAAAGCTGTGTTCTGCAAAACAGGTGAAAAGTGGGGTGGATGAGTTGGGAGGTTCTAAAAACTTAAATAGTGTAAAATTCTTGCTCTCCAGGGTTTATTTCCGATGATGAGTACATCACATAGACAAAAATGACATGGCTTTTCACTCACTGGCGATGATGATGATGAAACGAAGAAAGCTATGCTAGCCCCTAGGATGCAACAGGTCTATCCCCTGAAGGAACTCTCATACATGCACCCTTGGAGGCATAAGGGGGTGACTGCCTGCCCAGATGCTGAGCACTGGGAGTTGGATGACATGATGACATGGCTGTCCACCAGGCTGGGTATCAACATTGACTGCCTATTCACGACCTACCAGTGGGGAACTCCAGTTTGAGAGAATTTAAAAAGTAACATAGCATGTTTGGATAATTATTTGGAATTATGTATTAAAGCTAAACATATGCATATATATTCAACTCCTAGATATAGCTAGAAGAAAATGTTCTTTTTTTAAAAAAGATTTTATTATTTTTCAGAGAGAGGGGAAGGGAGAGAGTCAGAGAGGAAGAGAGACATCTACGTATGATTGCCTTTCACTTGCCTCCAGCCACAGACCTGACTGGAGACCTGGCTTGTAACCTGGTTATGTGCCCTGGCTAGGAATCGAACCAGCAACCTTTGAGTTTGCAGGCTGGTGCCTTATCCACTGTGCCACCATCCAGGGCAGAAAAATGTTGTTATGTCTCCAAAAGACACATATGAGTGTCCACGTCAGCATTATTCATAATAGTTCCAAATTGAAAATTTTGAAAATGTCCATCAAAATGCAAAAATACAAGTACTGTCGTAGGTTAATCTTATTGTTATAATGCTGGTAAAAGAAGTCGGACATAGAAGTTATACACTGTTCAGGTGAAGGGAGGCCACGGTGGGTGCCGTTGGTGGAGGTGGGAGGAACACTGGAAGGGAGCATGCTGAGAGAGCTCCCGAGTTGCTCATGGTGCTCTGGTTCTTGATCTGATTTACTTTGTGAAGATCCATCTAGCTGTGCACTTAGCGCAATAAAAGTTGTATATTGAACAGCAACATATGGGCAAATATATGTGAGTTTGGCAGAGTGCATTTTGGGATGGGCTCATAAAGATTGGCTGAAGAAGGTGAATTTGAGATTCAGCTGAGAAATGTGGGTGCCTTAAAGGAGAAGTGTGTTATATATTAAGGAGGGGAGAAGATGAGGCAGGCAGAGGATGTAAAGTGCATTGTTGAAGAAGAAATCCAATAATGATGCATAAAGAGAAGTGTATATAATGTGATAGTGAGGAGAAAATTGAGATTTTGATATGCAATAGGGAACTACTGTTTTTCCTTTCACAATTTTCAATTAAAAAATAATTACATAGGTAGCATATGCTACCTATATTTATATATAAATATGAGTATACTCAAAATATTTTTGTATAGGTAAATATAGGTATAATTATATATATGTACACACACATGTAGCATATGCTGCCTACTTGTTGAAAATTTAAAAGATAGAGATGTATAAAGAAAATAAATTACTCCAGCCTTCTCATATAACATTGTGGCAAACTTCATGTTTCTATAGGGAAATTGTGGAGATATAATTTGAGGATTAATACTAAACACGTGGGAGTTTAATATTAAATAAATTCCAGCAATAAGCTCAGGCGGGTCAGAAGGCCTTTGTGTTTTGCCCCCAACTCCAACTTGTGGCCTTGAAGCTGACGTTATCTTAGCAATGATGTAGTGTTATTTCCCTTTTTCCTCTCAACAGACTAAGTTACAGCCTTTCTACTAGAACAAACATGTCTAAGGTCTCTAACCCAGTTACAGACCACATCCCTGCCAAATAAAGGTATCCATATGAGGGGTGAAGAATGTTTGTCTTTTCCTACACATTTGATCAAATCTAGAATTTAGGATTTTAGGGGTGTGGTGTGGGGAGCAAAGGAGCCACAGAATAAGCTAGGATGAAAGACCTCCCAGGAAAAAGGTAAAAATCGAGTTCATTAATTTTTCTCTCTCTTAGTATAATTTCCATGTCTCCTTCCATGTTGTTGTGTTTAACGGGAATGAAAATGGAGCCAACTTGCAAAGTTACTGACATTCAAGAACTTACGGAGTCTTCATGGAAGTGTGTCCTTGGCATGAACTTAGGCAATACTTAACTCTCGTGGTTTGGGATGCAACTCAATGTTGTTGGAAGTAAGATAGACACTCAGATCTCTGTCTTTGTTTTTCGAGACAGTATAGCCCCAAAGAATCCTGGGTGCTGGGACAAATTTATCCCATCCTCAACTGTTCCTATTCACAGGTACGAATAAGCAAGAATAGTAGCTCTCAAGTTCTTGACATTGGCTCTTTGGGAAAGACGCTCTCCTGCACTGGAGATGGGAGAGCCCCTAGACCACAATTTGGCCGTACCTTCTACTTTCTTAAATGCAGTGAACATTTTAGAAATACCTTTCTCATTGAGGATGGTGATTACTTATTATTTACTGGCAAATTCTTTAATGAAAGTGAAATATAACCCAAGTTGATGAAAACCGAGAGGAAGTTAATAATCCAAGGGCACAGTAGCTGTTTGTCGATGAACTGAAAATGGGATTTAGAGTTACTTTCGAGGTCCTAAATTAGGAAGCACAAAGCTTGCTTAAGGAGCATTCAGAGACTAGAGGTAACATTTTGAATCTCATTTCGGGAAATGCAGGGAAAGCACCTGTGTACCCTTATGTGCTCAGTTCAAGGGTATCTGATGCTCATGTGGTGTGTTAGAAAAAAATTCCTTGTGCTTCTCACAACTATAAAGCTCTAGTTTACTCTAAGGAAACAATTACTGGGAAAGGTAAAACAACTGTGGGAGAGGGAAAAGGACCTATTCTCATATCAGCTCCTATTAAGAATAATGGCAGAGTCGTGTTGTTCCAGGGAGGCTAATTAGTCCGTTTGTTTAACGGAACAGTTGCTGGGATCCCCTGGGTGGTTCAGAAAAGTGCTTCAGATGACCATCTACTTAAGTCCATTAAAATTGATGTGTTCTTCATTTCACACAAACTCATGCCTAACGCCCTAAATTTACAAATAACATATGGATTGTCTCTATCATGAAAGCATTCTTTACCCAAAGGTAAACTTCAGGGTTTCTTTAAATAGCAAATTACCCTGGTATGTGTTACAGTATGATTTCATGTGCAGTAATGTGGTCTACGTACAATTTTTCAAGCAGCACATCTTAGAGGTCAAGAGCAGAATGCCTGTAAGTTCCTGACAGACATTGACGTGGCTAAATGTCCCAGTACAAATGTGTTGGTGTCTGATGGGTCACTGCAGTAGCAAGTTCCTGACCATTGCATGGTGTTTAAGAAAGATACCAGTCTTAGTGAAATTTTTCTATTGATCCAGGAGATGAAAGCCCAGTAGAAAAAGCAAGGGAAATCCTGCATTAGCCTTATTAAATGAGGTATTCTCCTGGTTAGCATCTGTGCTGACTGAGGCACTCCCTCCCTGGAATTCTTGTGAACATTCAGACCTAAAGTGAAAATCATGAAAATAATGGCTGGGGTCATGCTATAAAACTCAAATGGGACAATGCGTGAGTGCACTTATAAAGAATAGTGTATACAAGTATCAGAACTAACAGCTTCCCAGTGTTAGTCATAACAAAATACGTGATTCTAATATGCAAAATGAATAAACCTGAGGTTTGCAAAAGACGGCACTACAAATAGGTCTCCAACAAAAAATTTCCCAAGCTCTCAAACTCCAACTTAAAAAAAAGGGAATAAAAGTAGGAAGCCTATAGGTTCATTAACCAACGAGCTGGTGAAATGTTTTGAGATGTACAGGCACGAGAACCCCGCTGTCTGACGGAGCCCTGTTTCCCTCTGTTCTGGGACACGCAACAGGCTATGGGCCCAGTGCTCTGTCTTGCACTCACTTCAGGCCTCTCAGTATTTTGAGCACAGCTTATCAGCAGGAAAAACCATTAAGCAGCAGGAAAGAGAAACAAAAAGCATAGTAAGTGAAAGGGGGCAACAGGAGAGCTCCGGGGAGAGTGGGGTGGGTGGAAATTTACATGAAGAGGCAGCAAATTCAGTGATGTAAATAAAACATGCAATGATGTGAGGGAAAGACCCACAGGGGTGTGTGTGTTTGTGAAAGGACTGCAGAAAGGGAAACTGGAATAAATAGTGATTCGCTAGGGTAAAGAGGACAAATGGTACTAGCTACAAGAAAACAAACCCAACAAAAAACAGAGAAAAAACCATGCCATGGATGTAACGGTTCCACACAAATGAAACTTTCTCTCTTTAGTTTTCAAAACAATGGGCCAGTTGACATGTTAGGAGTGGAATTCACTCTCATGAGCCTTAAGGTACCAATACCGAGTAGAAGCCAATAGCAACTTCCTACCCAGTTTGGAAGATGAAATATACCTTTCGTGGTTCTTCCACCCATGAGTGGTTAATCAGCTAGCAAGGTGTAGTTCTTGTATTTATATTTTCCTATGGTACCATAATACTATTAATATGTGAATATTATTGAGTATTATTAATAACTGGGTCAAAAGAGCTCATTGGTCTTATCAAGCTGTTTTCTTTTATTCTATATTCTGACACCCATCATCACATGGGGACCATATTCAGAAACTGAAGAGCTTCTCGCTTAACCCTCCATTGTGAGAAAAATGAAATCACTGACTTATCAAGCAGGGACAATGTGTATTTTATTTCTTATCCAGGCTATTAGATACGAATGAATTGGAGTTGAAGATGATTTATGCAATAGAATGATTCTCCTTTTACTCATTTATCTACAATAATCAGTTATTTAGAAATGTAACATTTCCTTGTGTTGAAGCCAAATGTTCCTAAAGTTTGGCTGTAAAGGTTCATCACCAGAACCATTATTTGCATTGCAAGCATGAAAAATACTCTCATCTAAGAAAAAAATCAAAAGAACTGATGACTCTCGGTGAGATTGGAGGGTGGGGATTGACTAGGAAGGACATGAGGGAGCTCCCTGGAATGATGATAATGCTGGAGAGAATTTAATATAATATAAATTACTGCATCTTAATAGGAGTTGAGGTTACACAGATGCACACATGTGTGAAAACTCAGCAGATTAAAAAGAAATCCTGCCCTGGCTGGTGGCACAATGGATAAGGCCCTAGCCTTCGAACCTGGGGGTCGCTGGTTCAATTCCCAGCCAGGGCACATAACCAGGTTACAAGCCAGGTCTCCAGCCCGGTCCTTAGCTGGAGGCAGGTGAAAGGCAACCACACATTGATGTCTCTCTCCCTCTCTGCCTCTCTTCCTTCCGCTCTCTGAAAATAATAAATAAAATCTTTTTTTAAAAAAAGAAATCTTGTAGATATGCACTTGAGATTTGTATATTTATCATATGTAAATTATACACGAAAATCTGCAAATATGAAATTTTAGCTAATGACATGCCTGCTGAAGTGTTCAGGGTGAAGTGTGTTGATGTCTGCATTGAAATGCATCAAACTGGATCTGCTGATGGCTGTAGGTGGGTAGATACGTGACGAGGAAAGCACAGGTTTATGCAGGTGATAAGCACGTATGTGGTCATTCTAAAATTTTCTTTTTGTAATTTGAAAAATTTCATAATAAATGTGGGGGGTAAACAAAGAAAAAAAATCCTCTCCTTGAAAATGACTGTGTCCAGAAGACAAATCCATACTCCAACAAGAAAGAATTGTGAAATGAGTGAGGCCTAGGCCTTGAATGCAAATGAGAGGCTGGAGCAGGAGTTCTCCATCTGAGCAGGGTTAGGTCTCCACCTCTTGGGAAGTTACTTTCAGTTCTGAGAGAAAAACTTTTAAAAAAATGTACCAACCACTTGCTATCCCAATCCGTCTTGCTCACATCCCTTTTTTTTTTTGCCTGTGGGGGCCATTCTTTCTTCATTGCTTTGGGGAAAGGCACTCAGCTGAAAAGGTAGCGTGAGAAGTACCACTATGCTATTAATGTGTGGGTGCTGAATTTAGAGGTGACGCGGACAGGAATGGGCAGTTTCTGCTCTTACTGGCATTGTAATCAGGCAGGGGAGATGGGTTAGAAAATCAGAAGGACCTAATAACCAAATTGTTAATAGAATATGTTTTCGCTTACAGGCTATGTTGGCATTGTTGCATTTGTGAAGTTAGGAAGCTTGAAAAGTGAGCTCTAGGGGCTACTGATGAGACTCAGTGGTGAGAACAGGGCCCTAATTCCAGATGTTGACCCCTGGGCTCCTTCTCTTTCTCACGCCCCTGGTCGGTAAATCCCCTCTAGCACCTTTCCTCAAGCTTGAAGGATTCACTATCTTCTTTCCCCTCTTATCCTCAGAATTCTTTTTTTTCTTTTTTTTAAGATTTTATTTCATTATTATTATTTTTTTTAGAAAGAGGGGAAGGGAGAGAGGCAGAGAGGGAGAGAGACATCAATGTATGGTTGATTTTTACCTGCCTCCAGCTACGGACCTGGCTGGAGACCTGGTTTGTAACCTGGTTATGTGCCCTGGCTGGGAATCGAACCTGCGACCTTTGGGTTCGCAGGCCGGCACCTTGTCCACTGTGCTACCAGCCAGAGCCTTATCCTCAGAGTTCTTTACCCTCAATCTGAGATGCTATTAGATGTAGCCTCCTCAAGTTCTCTTTCCTATTTTTTTCCCTACAAACAAAACGCAGGACTTGCTTTTAAGGGGTTTGCTTTTACTTATCAGGAAAGTAGATTAATAAGTAATAGACATGGAGAAGTTACAAACGTTTGAGAAGTCCCACAACTTCTCAAAGTTCAAGTTCTTGATGTAAATTTTCTTTTTTTCTTTCTAGCTGGTCTGAAGGAACAATGGAGGACTGTCTTCAACTTTTACTCATGAAATTGTTCCTCAAACCTCTTTGTTTCTTTCCATGCTTGTCTTTCCAGACCTCTGACATCCGGTTTCACAGGCTCTTTCCTGCATGATGAAGGTTCCAACTCAGTTTATAAGCCACATCTCATTTAGGCTCATGCAGTTTTCACGCAGGTGGTTACATCTTGGGGACCCTGGGCAGTGACTCCTTTCTCGACAGCCTTCATGTCCTACCTAGGAACTGCCCCCTTAAACCTTTACTCACTTGGAAAACCGGTTTCAAATGTGGATTGCATAATTCCTAGATTATGCAGCAGAGACTCAAGCAGACCCCAAACATTAAACTGCTGTTGCTGAATTAAAAAAGGGTTGTTTGCCTGCACATATCAAAGGCCAATCAAATGCAAATAGGAGGTTGCAACCAAAAGTAAAGGTTCATTAATTAAGAAAATAGCATTACACCTGGAGTCACAGCTGAAGATGACTGGACCTTCATGTCTACTTTATTTGCTCAAAATAACAGCTGTCAGATACATAAATATGTATACATATATGGAACCTCAGAAATAGACATATGCAGAGATTTGCCTTGTTTTTACTAGACTGATTTTAATCTGGTTTTGGGAAAGGCTAGTTTATTTCTTTTCCACAGGGGAAAGACTATGATTGTGATTTTTCCCCCTTAACTTTAGGGAGCATATTACTGCAGTATATTTTTAAAGATCCAACACCTGCTTTAATAGCATGTGAATTTAGATACTTAAATGCCTATGTTTAACATATAACATATATGTTATATGTTTGTTTATCACATATCCCAAGTTATAAGCAAAGAACTTATGTTTTTTCAATGAATCAGTGACCATTCTATTCTTGCTTAGTCCTTCTAAGGACTAAACAAGGCCAACAAATAGAATCATTCCTTGAAGAAATGAGAAGACAGTTTGAGTCAGTATCAGACACTTTCCAGAGTGATTCTTATTTTCAAATAACTTATTCTCTTTAAAAATTATGGAATGTGCATAAAAAACATGATTTAATTTTTATATCCTTACGAGGATGATTATGTAAGAAGTTAAAAACATTTTAAAAGAAAGTTCTTTGCCATAACACATGTCCTAGATCTTGGTTTTGGAAACACAGTCACCATAGAGATAGAAACATGTGGCCCAGATTACAACATGTTCTTGGTTTTCTAATTTGAATTAAAAGAGTTATGTTCATTTCATATCATAATGATGGTGATAGATTTTAGGTCAATTCATGTTCCTTTAATAGAGAATGAAGGTCTTATTTAAAATAGCAGACCCGAATCTCACTTCAGTATACACACACACACACACACACACACACAAACACACACATTTACATACACAATTTGCTCATCAAAAAAGAATAGTTATCGGTTATAAATTACCCAGTATAATTTGTGCCAAATAGTATCTAGATTTGCGGAGTGCCCAGTTCCCACATACTGTAGCTATTAGAAAGCCACTCAGTAGTTTTAAGAAGTAGATGCTTTCAGCTCTGAACCCTGTTTAGTAAAAGCCAAGAGTAAAAAGAAAATGCATCAAGTGCCAACAGCAGTAAGCCTAATGACCATAAAGACCATTAGGAACTGGGCAAACAGAATGAACTCTCTGTGGGAGTCTCAGCTTCCCCAAGCAGACGCCCTTGGCTTCATTAACCTCCGCCTGCAGCCAGGGCCGAGCCACTATTGGTATGGATATTCCTTGCTTCTTCCGTAGCCTGAGAGGGCAATGAACTCTACCTGTGGACCTAAGGTCCTAGACAGAAAAATGGTGATACAGTGCCATTCTGAGTCCATCTCTCAGAGCTTTTGACTTAAAAGAAAGCAGAGGTCAGAGAGGACTAATTATGCAGAGAAGATTAAGTACCTATTTTTTTTTCAATGAATACTTATATGTATATGTGTGCATGTGTAATGCTGGTACGTAGCAGTTTGACTCCTAGTCTCGTTTTCCTTAACACTTTTATTTATCCATATCAGACTGGGTCCCTTCCCCCCTCTCTCCCTCTCCTAGGATTGCAAATGTCTTTTGATTCAATAAAGATACTGAAGGAGAAAGCATAGAGAAGGAAGTGGGCCCAGCATTTGTGACAGCAACTTGGGAAATAAGTGGAGATGCCCTAGTTATAAAGATGTTAGAGGCCTGAAACACCAATTCATAAGGACGTAAGAACCCCTACGTTCATAGCAGTGCTATTTACATTAGCCAAGTGCTGAACAGCCTAAGTGCCCATTAGTGGATGATTGGATCAAAAATGTTGGTACATTAACACAATGGAATACTACACAGCAGAAAGAAAGAAGGAACTCCTACCCTTCGCAACAACATGGATGGAACTGGAAAGTATTATGCCTAATAAAATAAGCCTGTCAGTGAAAGGCAAATACCATATGATCCTCACACATTTCACGACAATAATGAACAAAATAAATAAATAAGCAAAACAGAACCAGATACATGAATACAATGAATAGACCTTCAGTGGGCAGAGGGGAGGGGGGAAGGGGGAGAGGAGGAGGCAAAGAAAGGAGCAATTTAGTCAAGAAACTAGCATGAAGAACCATGGACATGGACAACAAATGGGATTGACTTTGGGGGCCAGTGGGTAGGTAGGGAAGGGGACAGAGGGATGGAAAAAGGGGGTGGATGTCCTAAAACAACAATAAAATAAAATAAAATAAAATAAAAAGATGTTAGAGGAGCTAGAAGAGTAAGCAGGGAGGGGTGAGGCAGTCTGGGGTATGAGCAGCTGTGGCCGCCGCCCCCACCACTCAGAGGACTGGGAAGACAAGGAAAACAGTGGTGCATCAAAGCCTGGGTGAGGGCCACCCAGGTGAAGCTAGGACCACAGTGGATCTGCCCAGAGGAGGCTGAGCTGTGCAGCCAAAGCAGCTGCTGCCAGGTGAGAGCGGGGAACAGACCCTGGCTTCCCACTTTCTTTTGTATCCTTTCTCCTTCCAGTATCTTCCATTGGCTTAAGCTACCTGGCCTAGAAGCCTCTTTAACATGATCTCCCAGGGTCAGTATTCCTGTAATACAAGGCAAAGCAGGAAGGTGGAAAATGTGTTGGAGGACAAAATGACAAAGAAGGGCTCAAAAGCCCACCTGGGTCTTTGCACGGCCCTCCCTGAAGCCCCTGGTTGGGTGAAGGCTCTGCTGTGCACAGGTGTGTCAGGGAGGGAGGCGCAACGTTAAGATGCTGTGGCTAACTCTCTTCTCTGGTTTTATGACATCCCGTTTTCATCAGAACAGCACAATTAGGATACAGCGGATACTATAAATTCTTAGGACACCAAGTGCTTTAAAACTATACTGCTCATCGATACATATGTTTAAAAGCAAGAGGAGAGTTTAAATAAAACACCAAAATGTTAAATATTTTATTAATCAAAATAAATAACATTCTGTTTGTCAAAATTTCTATTTTTCTTTTTCTAGGAAGAATAACTTAGCAAAGACCCTACACTGAAAATATCAATAAAGGTCACATATTGAACATCTAGACAATCACCAGTTCCAGCCAAGAAGAAACTCAAGAGTTATCTCATTACTGAGTTGGTGCTCAGCCTCTGCATGGGAGATTGAAATCAGAAAGGTCATCCTTTTCTCTCATCCCTCATAAAATAAAAGGGTGAGTTTCCTTTTTTCCATGTCTTTTTTTTTTCACCTTCTTCATTTGAATGAGTACCTACTTACAAATATTAGTTTTATTTACTCAACCTAGTTATGTTTTCAAAATTCAGATAAACGCATATCCAAGTAATTCCATACGTCTAAAAATATTTGTAATTAGAAGTGTGGGTTTATGATAAAGAAAAATTATTTTCCTTGCTCACACATAATTGGTATTGTCAGCCACGTACTCTTTCAGTTTTCTAATTTGTAATGTGATATGATAGCAGTTTTTGACAGTAACTAAAATGATCTACGGCCATAAAGATATAGTCTCATGGTTATAAGAAAGATTTATGATTCTGGTTATGAAAGATATTTTACTCCTCAGCAACATTACAGGCATGGCTGAAAGCCCAACAAAATCGAAATAACTGTAGAGAATGAGCAAGCTTGTCAGGTAATAAAGGAAGTTCTTCAAATCAATGGTAAGGTTACAGAAGGGGCTGAGGTTTGATTACAGGTATAATTGTAATGTCATTTTATAATTTCATCTCAAATATTTCTAGATGTGCATCTGCTTATATTCAGGCAAGTAATTTTCCTTTTAAAAAATAACTGAAAAGCAAGAAGAAGAGATTAAACGCCTTTAAAGACACTAATGAAATAATCCTACACTTTACCATTTGTTTTCAGGAATGCATTGACTACATGTAAAGAACGTTCCTAGAAATTGCATCTATTCAGCCCTAGCTATTTTGCAGAATGGTCTCTTAAAAACTGAATGGACTGCAATTAAAAAATGGAAGTAATGCCACATTTAGACTCAGGCTTGGAAACTAAAACTACTCTTTTTTGTTGATTCATTCAATACCAGGGAGTGATGAATGAGAAACTCAAGGTCAGCTGAGTTATTCCAAAAGCATTGTCCAAAAATGAAGGATTCTAATTAAAATGCAATGTGGTAGTCTAAAGGAATATCTGTACACATGAACTCACTATACCAGAAGCAAGTGTAAATTAGGTAATTTTATGTTTCTTTTTTTGTAAGTATCTCAAAATGTCTAGCCAATAGCTAATTTTGTAAATAATTTAATGCCATATTATAATCCCTAGTTTTACATTATTTGCTATTATTTTATCAACTGGGGGTAACTTACTTCCAGTCTGAATTCTGGCATCTCTAATGTGGTTTCATCTATCAGCATAATGCACATCAACCTGACCTCATGATTACTTTTTAGCCAATTTTATTCAAATTTGTTAAAGCTTTTTCTTTTAATAGAAAATAATGAGAAAACTAAAAGCAACATTTAAATAGCAGCATAATGACAAAATCTCAATAGTGGTAAAATTGAACAAATGCCGTATTTTAAAAATATATGAGCTTTAAATGCTTCCATTGAGCAACCTACAGGTTTTAAAAATCAAAGTATTCTATAGTTCATTATTATTTTAAAAATTAGTGGAAGAACAATTTTTATAGATATTGATTTTACTGGAATAAGTCTGTTTTCCTTTGTAACAGTCTCCCAATCTTTATTTTTTCCCCCAGTAAAATAAAGCTGGTGATATAAGGCAGGAAAGAATGCAAGTTTATAAGAATGAAACAAAAATACTACAACAGCAGGCTATTGGAGGTGATGTGATTGAAATAATAGTTCATGTAAGATTTAGTGTTGTATCATATTCCATCATAAAATTTGGCATACTCTTTTAAAGATCAACCTTGGCAAGGCAGGGTTCTGGAAGGGAATTATTTTCCCTGTCTCATTCACTCTGGGCATCTGGATTCAGGTGCTGATAGAATAGCGGAAGTCCTTACACGTTTTGTGGTTATGGACTTTTTCAAGAAATAGGTAAGAGAGAAGGCTTTACACTTTCTCCTCCAACTTTGGTGTAAAATTAATCAGCCATACCCACTGAAAGGATTTTGCTGACTTCTTATTAACAATCCATGACGTATGTATTAAATAACTTAAAGTGGATCTTTAACTTGAGAAATTTGTCAATATATAATAATATCTCATGGAGAATAAAATAATAATTTATAGAATAGAAGACTATGAAGTTAACTCCCAACACTTAATAATTATTTATGGTAAGAAGAAATGTTATACGTTGGGGTGATGTTAAATACTAATGATATTGTTTTGGTTCAGATTTCTCTTCTTTAAATATTAAGTTTTGGCTTAAGTTTTGGTTCAGACCACATGTGGATATCTGTCAGGGTGCCATTTCCTCGTGCCATAGTTCTTGTAATAGTTCACTAAGTCTGCCTCTACAACTGTGATTATTTTCAATTCACTCTAAGTACAGAGTTGGGCTTAATTGATTTTGCTAAAATGTTGCTGCCTAATAATACGGTCAACCAAATCCTTCTCTGTGTCTTGTGTTTTGTTTTCTTTTTTTCTCATCCAATGATGGTTTTTCATTTAGTAGGGCTCTGCCCCTCTACTATGGTCACCCACCATGGATAGGTCTTCTGTTAGTGGGTCCCAAGCTGAAACTGACTCACATGACAAATAGAAAATTTTTCCACTATGTGTTTCTGAAATATCTATCGTAATAGATATTTCACTGGTATAAAACTTCCAGTTAAAGACATTTAGAAAATCTAAATGATTTAGAACCCTTTCTTCCCTGTGCATTACTAAATCCACGATTCCTAGAGGACTATTTGTCACATATTAATGACCAAAGCAATCTTGGCTAGAGTTATAAACAAATAAAGTAAAAGTCATTGTTTTAGCTTTTTACTGTTTTTAGTTAAACAAACTGGGTTGAAATTTAGAGAAAGATTAACATTTGGCTCTTTAAAACAAATCAAAGCATGATTTTTAGTTTGGAGTCCAGTTAAGCTTGATAAAATCTTAAGGTTTAAAAAACATTTCTTGATTTAAACATATTGAAGGCTTCTGACTATGGCAGACTAACTCTCATTAGTCGAGCCCTATCACTGTGATAAATTAGAAAGCTGAAAGAAAAATAAAGATGGAAACATTTACTTGCAAAGAAGAATCTGAAGGGCTAAGCTCCTAGTGAGAAGGAAAGTTTAGAGTTGAGTCTGGTATTTGATGAAGTCTATGGTGATTTTAATGTGACAGCTGAGGGGCTGAGAAGGTAAGCAGAATTTTGGCAGTTTCACGAGACTGGGGGTACAAAAATCGGGGTTCAGTGTTCACCAGCCACGAGGAGTTTCATTAAACACTCCAGACATTCAGCTGCACTCCTGAAGGGTGATATTTCATGATTAAGGGCAACATAGAAATTGAACAACCCTCACACAGGCTGGAGCTCAATTTGAAATAGGCTTGATATTTGACCGAAAGATAAGTGACTCCTCTTCAAATACATGCCAGAAGCAAGTAACTTGCCTTTGAAGGACAGTGCTATCATCCAGAGCCGCACATTATCAGTAAAATGTTTCATATACAACACTCCAATGAATCAGAAATAACCAGGCATTTGAAAACCTAAAAGTTGAAAATTAAAAAGGGAAAGGAAAAACAGACAATAGAAAATTATGTTCAGAGGATTTGCTTATCTTCCAGATGTCAGAAAAAAACTAAGGAATTAAATGACAAGATGGGGAATTTTAGCAGAGAACCAGAAAATGTTTAAAAAGATCAAATATCAAGTCTAGTACTGAAAGCCATAAAAATAAAATTAGAAATTCATAAATGAGTTTAACAACAAATAAGAAAAAATCTTAATTGCTAGAGAAATAAGTCATATTACTTCAAAGGAACAATAATACCAATCACAACAAAGTTTTCAATAGAAATGATAGAAGCCACGTCAGTGGAATTTTTTCAAAAACTGAAAGAAAAAAAAAGGTCTATCTAGAATTCCATACAAACAAATAAAAACAGCTTGCAAAAATGAAGGCAAAATACTTTTTTTCAGGTAAAAATGTGATAAAACGAATAAAAACCAAAACTAGATGAATCTGTCACAAGCAAATCTGCACTAACAGAAACACTAATGGGATTTGTTTAGGCAGAAGAAAAATGACCCCAATGGAAGCATGGAAGTACAGTGTAATTGATCACTTTAACAGAATAATTGAGAAAGTCATAGGATTATTTCAACAGATAGAGGAAAAACATTTGTTAAATTCAACATCCACTCATGATTTTAAAAATCTTAGAAAACGAGGAACAAAAGAGACTTCTTTAATCTAATGGGGTGGGGATACCTACAACAACATGCAGGGAGCATCATATTAGTGATAAAATATAAATTTCACCCTCTCCCACTCCCACACATGCCCACCATTACCACTGCTCTTCTGAATTTCACTGGAAGTAGGATGAAAAAAAAAAAAAAGAAATTGTATAAGATTTGGAAAGATAGGTATAAAACTGGTGTTACTCATAGAAGATATGGTTGTAAACGTAGAAAATACGAATGACTCCGGTTAACCACTAGAATTAAAAAGTGGGTTTTATCAAGGTTGGCATGTATGTCTATATACAAGCAACAAACATAAGATGAAACAAGCAAAAAATATCTTTTACAGGAGCATCAGGAAATGAAAATACATATGAATAAATCTTATAAAAATATAAAATAGCTTTGAGAGAAATTAGAAAGATGTAAGGAAGTAGAGGGGTGCACTCAGTTCATGGATTGGAAGTGTCATTATTGTAAAGATGTTAATCATTCCCAATTGATACATAGATATAAAATAATTCCAGTGTCCCAATATCTACACATGTATGGTCATTTATGACAAAGAAGGCACCACAGAGCAGTATGCAAAAGACAATCTTCAATACCTAGTAATGGACCAATTAAATATCCATAAGAAAAAAATTTTCATTGATCATCCACAAATACCAACTCCAGGTAAATTACAGGCTTAAATGTAAAAGTATAATAATAAAGCTTCTAGAACATGAAATAGAATATCATTACCATCTTGGAGAGATGAAGATTTCTTTAAAAGGACACAAAAGGCACTATATATAAAAGAAACACTGACTACATTAAAATTAAGAACTTTTCACCAAAGATACATTCAAGAGTGAAAAGAATCTATGTAATGGGGAAATGTATTTAATACATATAACTAATATCTATATAGTACATACTGTATAATGAATTCCCACACATCAGTAAGCAAAAAGGAAATTAAAAAAATTGGCAAGTAACAAATTGACAGGAAATATATAAAATGTTTAACTACACTATCAGGGAAAATAAATCAATGAGATATACTACACACCTACCAATATGGCTAAAACTTCAGCAAAATGGCCATATCATGATGAGTAATAGGAATTCATATGTTGATGATAAAACTAAGTTGGTACAACCCACATTGGAAAAATATTTGACATTATCTACTAACGCTGAATGCATATATCCTATCACTCAGCAATTCTATTCCTGGGTATATGTCCAATGTGTGTAAGCATGCCCTTTAAGCATTATTCATAATACACTAACATAATACAGTAACAGCTCGAATAAGCTTAAACATTGGAATAGATAAATTGTAATACATTCATTCAATGGAAACTACCAAGAGTGAAAATTTTTTAAAAATTGCATGGAGGAATCTCATAACTATAATGAGGAGTGAAAGAGTTCAGACAGACACACACACACAAATATAATGCACGGTCATAGTGCCCCCAAACAAAATTAGTCTATTGTGATGGAAGTCAGGTTAGTAGTGGTTAACTTTAGGGATGAGGGTAGGTAATAATGGTTAAGAAGAGACTCTAAGGTTTTTCTGAGGGCTGGTAGTGCTCTATTTCTAGATCTAATTAGTGGTTCATGGTTGTGTTCATTTTATTCATACTGTTTTATATATGAAAACATATGGAAATCAAAAGTGAACAACTTGATATCAATCTGCTGCTCTGAACTCATTTTTGTTCAAAACCATTCTTTCAGAATCTTAGTTCCTAGTGCTCAAAACAGAATAATCCTTTAAATAAATGTAAAACAACAGAATTTGGAAAGGATCCTAAATACCTGGGTCAGTTGCTTTTATTAATTTTGTTGCAGAACCGCCCCCCCCACCTGTAATCTGTATTATTTATGTTAATTTCTTTATTTTCACCTCAGTACAGAAAGACCCAATGGGTCATTCAGTGGGAAGCAGAACTTCATTCTCTCATAGCTCAACGGCATAGATCTCAAATGACAGGTTCAGAAATCCTTCTGTGAGAGGATAACGTACCTTGAGAATTCCATCATGGCACCTGCTGAATGGACTTGTGGGTGGCAGGATTCCTGCTATCGCCAACTGAGTTCCTGCATCCCCTTCAATAGAGGACCCAGTATCATTTGGAGCGAACTCAATAGCACTTTGAAAGGCTAGAAAAAGGAACTTCGGATATTGCCCAACAGCAGGACTTGTGCTTTTCGTTGCTGAGTTTAGAGCTTCAATTCACTAACACACTAACACAACATTGATGTACTTTGTTTCCATGTAGAAAATAGGAGGGCCCTGATTGATGGGTGTAGTTCAGTGGGCTGGGCATCCTTTAGCAAAGTGAGAGGTCACTGGTCGGATTCCCAGTCAGGGCACACACCTGGGTTGCCGGCCTGGTACAAGAGCGCAAGAGGCAACTGATTGATGTTTCTCTCTCTCTCTTCCTCTCCCCCTTCTCCTTCCAAAAACAAATCAAAAAAAAAAAAATTTTTTTTAAGAGAGAAAATAGGAGGAAAAGAGAAAGCCAAAGAGAAATGAAATCCCAAGTATCTCACCCCCAATACCAAAGGAGCCACCTTCACGGCTCCTTTAAACTTCATCCGTAAATTGTAGTGGGCAAAGCTTTGGTCTGGAAAATGTGTGGTCTACATATTTCAAACCTAAAATTTTACAGCTTCTTTTAACTTTATTATTTCTGGCTTTTTTTTTTTTTTTTTTTCTCCCTGAACAAATCCGGAGTTTATCAGTTTCGGTAAAAGAAGTTTCTTGACTTCATAGAAGTCAAGCTGCATGGAACATTTTAACATTTGAAGAAGTTCGATTGTACTTTACTTCCAAGACATTTGTGATTCAACATTAATTAAAATTGCCTGCAAAGCAGGATAGCCAACTTGTCTCGATTAGTTTGGTTCCGTTAAGGAATAGCACAGGTTTCACTTGTTCCTGTATACCCACCCACTCCCCCTCTGCATCTCCCCACCAGTTTCTCAGGTTGCTTTTTGATCTGAGGAAATATCCATAAATCTGTCAGCCACAGCAGACATAAATGATCTTTTCATAGGATTTGCTACAGTGGATATGAAAGCCCATTAAGGAACTTCTCTCTGGGAGGTAATCAGATAAGAAAAGAGAAGAGTGAGTTATCACTCCCCCACTTTTAACGCATTCCAAGATCCAACTACACATCCTCCTTAAAAAGATACTAAAAAAAAAAAAAACAAAAAAAAAAAACCCAAGAAACAATTTCAGAACGTTTATGCCCCTGTAGCCATCTGCTCCAACTTTCCTTGTATCATTTTAGTTTATGATCTCCAAACCCATATAACCCCTTTCTGAACGGGCCTGCTGATATTCTTTGCCTTCAGTTTCATCTAACGCCCAAGTTCTCTGTGTTTGTGATTCACAAGGGCAACCAATGTGCCCATCATTTCGAACTGCATCAGCAGTTCAATCCTTGGGTTTAACCTTCTGTTGAGTGTCTTTATTACTCAGCTCCTCAAGAACATGGCCAAGGAGTGGGTATGCTGGTTCATCTGCAGCCTGTTACACTAATGAGTTTCCAGGCAGTATTTTATCAAAGCAATGTGTCAGAGCCTTTCTGTTATTGCTTCTTGTTTTGATGGGTTAGTGTTCGTTATTAAAGGAGAACACACATTTTTTCCTTCTCCTTGACAGGCAAGTGGAGGGCTCACAGTAATAGGCGCCAGGAAAGGAACATCTGGTGTACATTTAACGATGCATTGTTGCATTGTTAACTTAAAGCTGTTACACGCCTTGATAAACACATAATGGGCCTCAAGAAATTAAGACAAAATTAAAATGTAAATGTTTACCCAGACCATAGTTTCTTTTTTCTTTTTTCCTTTGAGTCATCTACACCTGCACCTTATATGTAAGTAAAAGAAAAGGTTAATGCAAAAGTACTCTTCTAACCTTCTACGGCTCACGTTGCCAGGACCTAAAAGAACCTTCCACTCCCCTTTTGAGACTGGAGATATAGCTGAGGCCAAAAAGGGTGTCCTGGTAATCTTGCTAAAAAATTGCCTAAGTGCTGTCTGTGTTTTCTGAAAATAAGCTAGGCCACTTAGAAAATCTGCCTCCCCTTGGGTCAAAGGACCCATATAGGGTTAGGTATACTATAAATATGTTCAAAATATTTTTATCACATCACCAATTTTGGCTCCAACTTCTTTCTGCTCATTATACAGGTGATGGTTAAAATGCACTGGCCTCCTTTTAGCCGCTTCTCCGGAAAAGTGTACCACATAACAGCTGTTCCTACAGTGAACACTCGCAAGGCTGAGGACAGGAAGTGCATTTTTAGGCCATTACCAAAGATTGAACTTTTTCTTTTTTTTACATCATGCCTGTACACTGTACAAAAGGTGGGCCTCTTCCATTCTGTGAAGAACAGGGATGAAATCTCAAATGCACTGGATGATGGTCAGAGAGAGGGAAGAAGGAGGGAAGGTGGAAGGGATGTAAGGAAAGATGGAGGAAGGGAGAGAGAGAGAAGGAGAGGAAGAAAAGGGAAAAGCAAGGACAAAAAGAATCTTTCAAAAGCTACAATTCATAGCAGATTTTACAAGATGAAACACTTACAGTTGTCTTGAGAAGATCTATAAGGAAGTTTCAGCAGTTTTTGAATGAACACTATACCCTTTCTGAAATTTGATACATGGGCTGAACTTGGCTTCACAGCTATTTAATTTGATGTAAAATGGCCTTACGTGGTTATTTGCATATTTCTATTTTTTGAGGTATTTCAGATAGACAGAAATACCTTGACATGGTGGATTTTTTCCCCTCACATTGTAATTCCCTGCTTACAGTTATTATTATTTTTTAAATCTAAGAACATTCTGAAAAAGCTCAATAGCTGGAGGTACATTTCCCCAGGAAAGGTTAGAAACGATTTTAAGTGTTTGTTGTTTGTTTGGTTGGTTGGTTTGGTCTGGTTTGGTTATTAAGTAACCAAACTGTCTGAAATAAAAACAGTGAAACCAGTTTGCAGATGTACAAGACGCAGCTGGATTCACCTGAAGGACTATGGGAAGCTTTTCTCAGGAACTAAGATTTTTTCCTAGTTTGAGCTTGGAGAATCTATTCAGCCAGATGCCAGAAAGTGGCTATGATAGCTTAATGAGTTTCTTTATTCTGCTTCCATCAATTCAAAAAGATTCTTATGCATTGTCTGGCCACTCCCTATACATTAAAACTGATGTTCAAGCCATTTGCATTCAGGTAGTGCAGCAAAGACCATTTTATATTCCTGGTCTTCCTGCCCCATTATTTCATGGAAAAAACAACTGTTCCACTTACATTTAAAGCTTTCCTTGGTGAACATACTCCTGAATGTTCTCCTGTGAAAGTTTCTGAAAATGGGATGCTGAACATTTCCTCTAGATGTAATTTTAAGAGTGTGCCAGGATTTCGGAGGCTTCGCTGAAATAAACTCAAGACAGCCTCCTGGAGGGGGCATAATGGAAGAGGGGCTACTTTTGGTAGCTGAGTATGAAATCAGTTTTTGGGGAGTTAAAAAATTCTTCAATGTGCTCCTAGGAGAGCCTGATCCTTAATTACCTTATTTCAGGTAGCAGGCAGGGAAATTCCTGTGGGTAGAAAGACTTCTTATGCATTTCTAAGATGATGGGAAGGGAAAATGGCCAAAGCACTGACAGTTCTTAGAGAAAAATGCATTATTCTGTGCTCTTTTGAAAAACACCTTGTTTTATAACACAGGCACCATTAAAATTCAAGAAATGTAAAAGCTAGAGGTGACATTAGAAAGGGCAGTGAATATGCTGCTATTAAGAATTCCTTCTTTGGTATTTGATTTCTTTAAAAATTTTTTTACCCTATTTTCCTCCCTTTACTTTCTCCACCCAACCCACTCAGCGCCCCTAAATCACCACACTGTTGTCCGTGTCCATGAGTTCTTTTTTCTTGTTTCCTTGATCTCTCCACTCCCTCCACCCCTCCACCCACAGAGCTGTCTATGCTTCAGAAATCCTGATGGGGAAAGGTGAGAAGAAAAAGGGAGGGAAAAAAAAGTTCGTATGTGTATATACATTTGTGTATTCATTTTAATTAGGTTTAAAGGGGCATGAGCTCTTAATTTGAAAGAAATACACATTTCTTTAGAATATCCTGATATAGTAGTGTCTCCTGGAAAGGACCCATCTCTTCAGAGCCTCTAGGGTGCTTGCTGTAAGATTTGTAGCACGGATGGAACTGGAGAGTATTATGCTTAGTGAAATAAGCCAGGCTAAAGACAAATACCATATGATCTCACTTAATCCAGGAGACTAATGAAGAAAAAACAAACAGACGAGACACAGAAAAAAAGGAGCAGAAAGACGGTGACTGGGGGAAGGGAAAATAAGGGAAGGGTTTAGTGGAGGGGCTCAGGTGAAGGACCCGTGGACATGGACAGTGAGGTGGGGATTGACTGTGGGGCGGGGCTGGGGGGGACAGGGGAAAAATGAAGCAACTGTAATACAACAACAATAAATAACATTTTTGAAAAATTTAAAAAGTTAAAAAAAAAAGATTTGTAGCCAATACATATTTTTTTTTTTTTCTCCTCCGGTGTAGGGTATATGCTGTAATAGTGGTGGGTGGTGGTTTTCTCCCTTCCATGGTCTAGGTCACATGGTAATGATTAGGTAAAACAGTGGCGGGTGGGTGGGGGGCACCCAGAGGAGAAAAAAATGTGCAGAAGAACACAGAAAAAGCCAGAATGAAAAGTAAAATTCCGTCGCATCGTTACTAAGCCATTCTTATATGGTCCTAGGACTAGTACAGGCATTTCATAGATACTTAAGAACTGTTTATGTCTAGCTTCAAGAATCTGCCATCATAGAGAAGATTTACGAAGGAGGGAGGGCCAGAGAAATGTGCACCAAACATGCCCACCACATTTCGCACAGCACATTCAGTAGCTCAGTACCCCTCCCTTCCCCTTCCTTCTTCATCTCCACCCCAAGTCTATTCCAAGTTATTAAACTCTCGAGTACTACACTAATTACAACAAATGTATTATTTTCTCTGCCATTTGGTTTCCCCTTTGATTTGTTCACTTTATTTTTGTTCTAATATTAGTCTTCCTTAGGTATCTCATTTGCATTTAAAATCTCATTTGAAACAAGGAATGTTAGAATTAAAAAATAATTACCCTAAGTTAATTGCTGATCTTTGAAAATTGATTAGTGTTATTGACTACCGACAGAAGGTAGAAAAAGGTTTCCTTTAGAGTGTAAGTAGACTCATATAAATTTTAACTCCCCATGGGTACTGTATTTTCTTGTATACCATCTTTATGGATCAATATTGCATTATAGGGTAGTGATTTTTATCTTGAGGCTTGAGCTCAAGGCTATTCTTGGTATCAGATATTTATTGGGATATCTCCTGTTCAGAGAGAGTATACATGCACTTGTACAGTGTCCATGGAAGCGGGGAACAGGGTGTTACTGAATACACCAGGTTGATGACAGAGGTAGGACTTGTCCATGAGGTTACCTTGTTTCATGATGCATCTTCTTGTAGAAGCATAGGTAGCATATATGCAAGGGATTATTAAAATAAGGACAAATACTACATTAGGAAGAATTAAATATCTGTTCATTGAAGCCCATTCTAAGTTAGGTAATGGGAGTAGGCAAGATTAAAAATAAATGTTGAGGCACCAGCCTGCGAACCCAAGGATCACTGGTTCGATTCCCCAGCCAGGGCACATAACCAGATTGCAAGCCAGGTCTCCAGCCAGGTCTGTGGCTGGAGTCAGATGAGAGGCAACCATACATTAATGTCTCTCTCCCTTCCCCTCTCTCTAAAAATAATAAATAAAATCTTAAAAAAAAAATGTTGACTTTTTACTTCATAATCTGGCTAATGAATAAAATTATAGACAGTTATACATAATAGTTGCTTTCAATATTATGCCCTAAACCAATACTTAAAAACAGCAGCATTGCCTGGAAAATACAGACATATACACAAAACCAATGCTTCCTAAAACTTAAATACCTAAGGTTATTGCAATGTTCCTTTTATCCTCTTATGGATGTGCTTTCATTATGTAAGGCTGAAGCTATGAAATGTTTTTCTAGCTTCTTGGCTAATGCAAGGAATTATGAACAGTAAATTATTGCTACTGTCACACAAGAGGAAGTGTTAGGTGTTTAGCAACAAAAAATGCCCCTCAAAAAGTTCCCAAATCCTAGTTCTGGACAAAGAATTTGAAAGAGAGCACACAAATATCTTTTTATTTACCAATTATTATTTTATAAGCAATTTGTAAGTAAGGAAAGTAACAAGGCAGATAAGTCTATTCTTTAAATCACCAGCAGGGAAAAATAATAAAACTTTCAGTCCAGTATTCATCAACCAGCTGCTATTGCAGTTGTTTTTGAATTATTAGTTGTACTTGAGTTTTACGGTTATATCTTAAAACTTCCCTCCCTTTTCTCAACAATCTTGGCTAATGGTTGGATTATCTTCTTTAAAACGATGCCTTCTTACAGTACACGGTTCTTCTTTTTTAAGTGGCGGGCTCCTCAGTGTAATCATTATAATTACATCTAAGTGATGTGCTTCGCTTTTGTGGTTTCCTTCAGAATGAGAACATCTAATTCCTCACTTCATCAATGTGGCTAATTTCCCTTGATCCACGACAGTGTACAGATCAGGTCACACAAAAAGGATGATGGTTAATAATTTGTGTCAAGAGTTAAATGAGTTTGTGCCTGTGGGCTTCTGTATTATGCATCAATTTAATGTAATCTTCTGTGAATTGCCTTTAATATAATACATAAATTCATTGTGCTGTTTATAACTATTAGACTAGGTTGTTTAAAATGTAAACAGTTCATTTCCTCTAAACTCCTTGCAAAAAGCCATTCTATTTTTATAAAAATACTTTTTGTAAACTTACATTTAGTTATGAAAGTTAATCTTGTGCTAAGACACCACTCAGAGTTTTATATTGAGGCCATCCTTCCCCTGTCTGCCATAGAAGCCATGTTTACGGTTTGGTAGCTGTACCCATGTGACAGAAAGAGACACAGAAAGGACAGCAGCACCGTCTAAACCAAGGAAGATGAAGGTCAGATGCCCAGGCTGTCAAGTTAAGCAAAGGCCAGTGGGTGCAGCATGCTGAAGTAGCTATTAATCTAGGAATAGTAAGAATTTATGATCAGAAAGAAAATCTGAAAGGATGAGATGAATCCAGAGAAGAAATTGGGAAGGGCACAAACATTATCAGCTGTGGTCAGCCTAGGCTCCATATGGTGATGTCTGGGTAATGATGGGGCAGGGAATCAGGCAAAAAGGCAAGGAACTGGCAGGTGTCTGGCACTAAGGAGGCCTGGTGACTCGACTCCTGGTTGAAGGGCACTGAGGTAGTCTTGTTTGAGGTGTAGCGGAAATTCTAACTGGGGACACTTTCAGAAGTGGGTGGTGCTATTTCAGAATTGGGTGAATTCCCATCAGCTTCAGTTTCAGAGACATGCATCTGGCAGGAATTTCATCCCCTGGTCTGATTTCCTTTCCCCTGCCCTTCCCTGGTCGTGTCCGACAGCTTTCTAATATCCTGCATAATCTTACACGTTGCCTTTTTTCTTTCCTTGCACAGAAGCATGCTGTCCTGGTACATGTTTAACCAACTGACTAGCTTGGTTAAAACATAAAACGAAACATAAAAATCCTGACTGTAGTATTTGCTTTCTTCTGTGGTATAAACACTCCCACCATGGCCATTCATAATACCAGCATGACACTACTGGACTTGGGGAGTTGGGAAGAGATGTGTAGCAACAAACTATTATATAATATTTCATACATACACACACCCACATACACACACACAAGAGGCAGAAATAACTTCAAGGGCATAGATGATAGTAAAATGTAGTAAATTCATGAGGAATAGATGAGTTTATGTATTGACTACTTTTATTTTTAATATAATTTACTTGTTAGTTTATATAATTTTTAAAATATTTTATTTATTTTTAGAGAGAGAGTAAGGGGGAGAGGCAGAGAGGGAGAAAGACATCCATGTATGGTTGCCTTTCACCTGCCTCCAGCTAAGGACCTGGCTGGAGACCTGGCTTGCAACCTGGTTCTGTGCTCTGACTGGGAATCAAACCAGCAACCTTTGGGTTTGCAGGCCGGCACCTTATCCACTGAGCCACCAGCCAGGGTAGTTTATATAATTTATTTTTAAACTAATGGCTATGTTTAACAACAGGCTGAGGAATGCCTGAAAATTTAAACACTGGCTCTCAGGAAAGAGCCATAGAAACTGGTATCAATCAGCTCCCCTTCAATAGCCCTGCGGTGTGTCTGGCTTCCTTTCCTCCTTTCAGCCCTAGGTGGCGCCTTGGGGAGGCAGCGTTCACTTTAGATCCTACTTCCCCGCCTCTTTAGACAGTTCACATTCTCTTGCGTGACTGTGGTGCAGGTAGATGGTCAGAGCTGGGATTTCTCAGTTTTCCTCTGTTTGCTGCAGGGGATCCAGGGTGTTGGTGTTTCCCTCATGAATTGATGCCGGAAGTTGGGAAGAGCATGGATGGCACCAAGCAGTGTGTGGTTCTCCTCTGGAAAGGAGGTTTCAAAAGCTGATTATCAGGAGCCCGACTGTTGTAAAACAAACAACTTGAACTGAAAGTCAAGTTTGTCAGCTTCTGGCATCATTTTTCCTGATAACCGCCCCACTGCTTCTTAGGAAATCGTGTGGGTTACAATTGTGACGGGAGGCGAGTTAATGGGGAGGAAAATGGAATGGATGCGGAAAGGGAGTTAGTCCAAAGAAAACCCTGGAACAAGTTTACTAGTTCAAGCCAAGCTCTAGGCCAGGCCTGTCCGGTGGCGTTTTTTGTGATGAGGGAAGTGTTCTATCTTTGTTGTCCAGCGTGGTAGTCAATGTGGATTTTGAGCGTTTGAAATATGACTGTTGAGCTAGTACAACTAGGATTTTATCCGATTGGAAATCATTTAATTTTAAAGATTCACAGATGGCTAGAGGCCGCCACATTAGACCGTGCAGCTCTAGATCAGGGGTCAGCAAACAGCAGCCTGTCGCCGGTTTTTTTGTATGGCTGGTGAGCTAAGAATGGTTTTTACATTTTTAAGCAGTTGGAGAAAAACATAACAAAACACACACAGAGTATGGGATAGAGACTGTATGTAACTTGTAAAACCTAAAATGTTTATTCTGTGGCCCTTATAGAAAATGGTTGCTGACCCTGTTCCTAGATACTGCAATTAGCTACTTTTATGACGGTGAGTGTGATGAGGTTAGTAAATATTCCTAAATTTCTACAATCCAATCATCTGAGTGGCCTATTTCTTTCCAGGGTACCCTGAGGTCTCAAGGAGGGCCACGCGTATTTTAGGTGAGTACTGGTGCTAATGAGGCAAGACAGGAACCAAGCAGGAGGAGGTTAAGTACGAGACTGGAACTTACTGACCAGAGACCGGAGAACCAGATTGGAGGAGAAGCAAGGGCAAGAGGGATCTGAGGACAAACCTTCATGACCACCTGCTTAGGGACAGTTTGGGTCAGAATTGCATCAAGGCTGAGCTCCCAGGTAGGAGTTAAGCTGGCCCAGCTTCTTGTGTATATATGTTTATATGCCTTGGAATAATGAGAGTTGCTGAAGAAGTGAGAATCTGAAAGAAGGAGGGACATTATCAAGAATTATTGGCTGTTGTATTGTGCCCTACGCACCATTGTGGGTATTTGCAAATAGAATATCACTCCATTTTGTTTGCCTCTATCATAGCACTGTTGTCATTGTCTTTCTCACATATGGTGCCTACTTTAGCTCTGAATCATGGTACAAAAAAGGGGGTTTAATGAATGTTAAATTAAATATTATACTCATTTAATAGTGGTGGGAACTGGGAACTAAAGAATAGGGAACAGCTGTATTTCCTTCTGTCTGTATCTGAGAGGATGTATTTTCAGTTTCTCATTACGAAAGAGTTGAGAAAAATGTGGAATGTTTGTCAGATTCGGAGGGATGGATTAATAGAGAAGCATTCTTAGATATATAAAAACTTCAATGTCAAGGTGTGGATTGTGTTTTCTTCATATCCCACATTATGGATTTTAGAAGAGCAATTCTAAATCCTTCTTGTGACAGAGACTGACTACTTGTGTGCCACACATTTCCCTTTCTTCCATGGCAAACCAGCTAGGCCATGTGTCCCATTCTTCATTGCACAGTTAGGTGTGGCTGTGTGGCTGGGCTTTGGTCAATGGAATGTGGCAGAAAGTCACGTACACCACACTCAGGCTGGGCCCACAGAGCACCTGCCCTCCCCTATCCTCTGCTTTCTCTTTCCCCCATCTGCTAGTTGGATGGTAATACCCGGGACAGCCTGGAGAAGACCACATTGAAGATGGCAGAAGCTCCATGGTCCAAGTCTCCAAATGACACATAGAACATGGCTCACTCCCACCACTGCTGGGACTTTGAGAGCAAGAAATTAATTTATATTGAGTCCAATTTCAGATTTTATTGTATCTGTCACAGTAGTCAATGCATTTTTAATAATTCCATTTCTCCAACCTGGCTTCCATCCATTTTGCTTCGATATCAACACTATAAACACATAACTTAGTTTATCTGTTAGCATGACTAAATATGGCCCTTCCATTTTGAAGAAAGTTCAGAAGTTGGGGCAGATCATTTTGCCTTGGAAAGCAAGTGACCCTTGACTGAACCCTATAATAATCCAGAGACCTCTGAAATAGGCAAACTATTAAAATAACAGCATTTTTTAATGATATAGGATAATGGATACTATTTTGAAAAAAAAAAACTGAATAATATTTTAAATTGTTATCCAGTTTCCTTTTACCATCTGGGCCTTGAAAGTGGCTGTGATCTACAAAGAATGAAGATGACTAAACCAATGGCAATTATGGAGAGGACCAGGGTTGGCTTTCGGGCATGAAGGTAATTTTGAATTTTCCAAATCTAGGTTTAGCACTGTTGATAATTTCAGGATTTTGTTACAAACTGTTCCAATCTATTTCCTCTAATTCTCTCCCCTCTCCCCCAGTCTTACTGATGTAGAATTGATAAATACAATTGTAAGATTAGCCCTGGCTGATGGCTCAGTGGGTAGGCACCAGCCTGCGAACCCAAAGGTCGCTGGTCTAATTTCCAGTCAAGGCACATATCCAGGTTGCAAGCCAGGTCTCCAACCAGGTCCCCAGCTGAAGGCAGGTGAAAGGCAACCATACACTGATGCTTCTCTCCCTTTCTTCCTCCCTCCCTGTCCTTCTCTCTAAAAATAATGAATAAAATCTTTTAAAAAAATTTGTAAGATGAAAGTGTACTTTGGGATAGTTTGATATACTGGCAATTCTTGACTTAACATCAGATCCTGAACACTAAAATTTGCACCCTCTCTGCTTAGGGAGAAAACTTCAGAATTAGGAGTACCTTTTAATTGGACTAAGGCCACTGAAAACCACAAGACTAAAATTGCAGTGTTAACAGCCCATCACTGACCTAACAGGATACTGTTTTCTTGGAACTACGGCCACACGCTGCTTCAGTATTCAGGGCAGAGAACGAATGTGAGCAGACAGATCAATAAAAAGGCTCTGGAGTCAGGCCAGCGAAGGTGTGAATTATTCCTCTGCCATATATTACTTGTGATCCTTGGGCGGGTTACGAAGTCTGTTTCCTCAATGCCCAAATTGGAAAAATGTCTACCTTGTTGGTTGCTCTGAAAACAAAATGATGTATTAAAGCACCTAACATAGTACCCAATTGTTGATTATTCAATACTTAATAATTTAAGTATTAATTAAATATTTAGATAACCACCCAATGTTTAATTATTTAAATGTTAATCATCTTTAATTATTAAAAAGAGATAGTAAGATACGGTGCATATGGAATGACATACCCGAAGTCTACAAAATTAATTTTATTATTTATAATGGGAATCTTTCCCATTTAAGCTCCAGGGCAAAACCTTCTAGGAACACTGTCAACCCTCCAAGGCTTGGGATGTCTTCGCCTGGCCCCTCTGCACCGCACCTTCACAGTTAACGCTCCAGCGCCCCAGCCGTCCTCTGCTTCTTGCAGTGAGTGGACTGTGTTCTCTCTCACCGGGGCAACTGATTTAATTTCATTTTTATTTATTTTTAAAGGTCTTATTCTTTATTTTCAGAGAGATGGGCAGAAAGGGAGAAAGAGAGAGAAGCATCCATGTATGGTTGCCTTTCACCTGCCTCCGGCTACGGACCTGGCTGGAGACCTGGCTTGCAACCTGGTTATGTGCCCTGGCTGGGAGTCGAACCAGTGACCTTTGGGTTTGCAGGCTGGCGCCAGTCCACGGAGCCACACCAGCCAGGGCTGGTGATTTTATACCTGCTGTTTCCCATGTTCTTATTCAATCCTCAGCCCTGGCCCCGGTCCCTCTCACTCTTCAGTCTCAACTCAGACTTCCTCTGGTCCCCCAGCTCCAGGCAGCCTTGGCTGCGCATTGTCTCCAACCCTGGCTTTCTCTTCGCATCACTTCTCTCAGTTCGCGAGCGAATACTGGCACGTTCATTTGTGCCAATATTTGGATGTGCCTGTTTTGCTCACTAGACTTCAAAACCATAAGAGGGGCATGTAAATTATTATCTATTAGCTACTAAGCTAACTAGTAATTTGTGGCTGGTTTCCTTTTCTTTTTCTTTTCTTTCTTCCCCCCCCCCTCCCTCCCCCCTCCCTCCTTCCCCCATTCCTCCCTCTCCCCTTTCTTTCTTTCTTTTCCTTCTTTCCTTCCTTCCTTCCTTCAAGCTTCCTTCCTTCCTTCCTTCCTTCCTTCCTTCCTTCCTTCCTTCCTTCCTTCCTTTCTTTCTTTCACATTGCTTTTTCCAAATGACTGCATAATTGGTCATAAACTATAATTGAAAATGCATTTTGTGATATGGAATTTGTTCTGAGACTCAAAACTCACTCACTATGCAACCCTTCTTCATCTTCAAAATGTAAAACACGTAGTGCCTATTTAGCAGACCACTCATCCAATAGGGTTAGTGATGTGACCAAGAGTCCAGGGACCAGCTCAGACCACAGGAGGCACTTCTGCAGGCATAAGCAGCTGAATTAACTACCTTAGCTGAGATTTGCTTATGGCATTGGAACAACACATGACACCCTAAGAAAGCCTAGGGAATTATTTTTCTAGTGCAACCACTGGCTTGATTTTTAGACACTTTTCCTTTATGAAGCCCTACTATAGTCCTTTGGTTCTGTATTTCTCCCTATGTTTGAACAAAGGAAAATCAAGGGCAGTAATAAAAATAAAATTTCAGGTATTAAACATATTTATAATGTAGAGAAAATCATGACAAAGTTCAGATACTTTCGTGTTTTGCATTTGCAATATGCACATGAGTAAGCCACTGATGTTGAGCTTTTTCTTGGTTCTTCCTCAGTAATAGGTCAGATAAATCATTGTCTGGTTGCCTATTAAGTTCTTGAGATTGCATTGGGAATGACTAGCAGTAAAAGCCCCAATTCAGACTCACTTGTGTGCGAACAATAAACATTGTTTACCATTTTTATGTTTATGCCAATGATTATAAAATAGTCAACAGCTAAAAGATATTTGGGAATAAGGAGCATCTTGCCCACAGGAAAAAAAAGTCTTTGACAAAATACTTTCTCCATTTCCATGTAATTATGCAACTCCACAGCAAGGTGAAATATGCAGCAATCCCCAAAGCCATTTATAGCTTTGCTATCAATTACCAAGTAATAAGTTAGGGAATACAAACATGCTGAATATTAAGGAGAAATAATATCTTTATTTGGTTCAAATATTACATTTCTAAGTGCATATTTCAGCATCCCTAGATTGACCCAGCGTACTGCACAGATTTTCCTGTGCCTAATTTCCTCCTCCTTCATTTAAATAATACTGGTGATTACTAACATTTACATCACTTATGAGGGCTTTGCTTGTTCATGCTCTCATTTGATTTAGTATTGTGCTTTAAAAAAAGATAAGGGAAATGATTTCCAAGACATGTAAAATAATGGCTTGCTGTTTACAGCCTACATTCATGCTCTCATTACTCCAAACCAAAATCTGCACTTTTAGGCAAAATGAAGCTTCAGTGTATTAATATGTATGTCTTGATCAACGTTACAAATTTATATATTTATGCACTGATTGATTCATGGACAAATTATTTTTATTTACCCATTGGTCCTTCAGTATTTTGTAAGTGTGGTATCTTGTATTCTATAGTGTATTTGGTCTTTTGTATGCTCCATGAAGAAAACAAAGAAGAGGAGGGATAGTGTTTATCCAAAGAAGAACTTAGACAATGACACGGCAGTGTTTATGAAGTTGTGTGCTGGTGGCATTGAGAAGAGGGGACCTGTTGTGAAAGATAAGTGTCTTTCTTGAAAGAAGTGATGCACCCACACTGTCAGGAGAAAGCAGAAGGGTGTCCCAGGTGGTAGAGGCTGCATGGAGCATCTCCAGGAAACATTTTAATAGTTGTAGTGAGTCATGCAGTTATTTCCCAGTATGTCTGCACACTTTGCATTTTAAGTGATAATTTATCATCATAAGTAGTGTCTGATTCTCATGAGTGTTAGTTAAAAATTATTTCATGAAGGTCTTATTAATTAAAAATTATCCAACCTTTGTTAGAATATAATCTTGAAATTTTAAGGCCTCTTGAGGTATATCCAAGTACTGTGTACCACAAATCAGTCTATAGGTTTTCTTTTGGTGGGAAATTATGGCAATTTTGGGGGAAATTATGGCAAACATTTGCATTTTGTTTTCAAGGTGATGTTATCTTTTGAACTCTTGGTAAATTACTACTTTATTTTGCCTAATAAGTGGTTAATAAGCATTCATATTCATTGATTAAAATGTGGTTGCTTAATTTCTAAAAAAATGAAAAAAAAACACGAAATATGACCGTTGTTACCCTGTTAAAAGTCACTGTACCTACTCATGATCTTTCTAGGCATGCGGGTTTCAACCTCCTGGTGTCTTATGAGCACAGTCTAGCAGTATTTTGGGCAGGGCAGTGCCCACATGGAACAAGGACAGAGGCAGTGGGCTACCCTGTCAGGGTGCACACATGGAGGGGCAGTGTCCCAGCTGCATGTATTCGAGAAAGCAGGAAATGGGTTTCTGTTCACCCCTCACTAACTCACTGCTTCCATGGTGGTGGCTGGAATGGGGAGAGGGGGTGAATACCCCCAGGAAGCAGTAAGGCTAGAGGTAGAAGAGACTGCAGGCCTAGAAAAAAGGCAGGCCATCTTCGGGGTCTGGGGAAGGGAGGGGCTCCAATGGGGAAGGGGTGGGAGAAGGCGAGGTCCAGCCAGCACCAGCTCCTTCACAGCTCTGTCTCTGGCCTGGCCTGGGGCTGCCAGTCCAAGTGTTGGCGACAGGAATTGAGAGGGAGGCAAAGATGCTGCAACCCAGATAACTTAGGAGTGGCTGTCAGATCAAGAGAGCAGGTGGCAGCCAACAAAGGTAGGTGCTTTTCAATCACTGAGCTGTATCACATCTTTGCTTCCACCCTAGTTTTTAATTTACACTAAGGGCCTCCACCCTGATGGGTGACTTGGTCTTCTTTCAACTTACTATTCGTTTACTATTTGTTACTATTTGTACTATTCGTTGACTATTTATTTAGTCAAGGAGAGAAGGAAATGGTTTCCTATTAATGCAAGTAGTAAGTATGTAAGGAGGGGCTGCTGTGTCCTGAAGTAACTGCCGTTCTCACCCACTTGGCTCTCCCTTCATGTCTATAGCTTTTCCATCATACACACCTGGGACGCGTCTGGCGCCCACCATGACACTGGCTGACATGGACACGGATGTGGCTGCTGGACATTACAGGTAAACAGTGCTATTCAGTTTTCTAAATTTTAATGGACTCTGCCAGCTGACAGGACAGGTGGTCAGGTAGCCAGTCTAGCTGGTGATCTACTCAACTGTAGGTAAAATAGAAATTGTTGTGTACCTAGAGCGAATTAGTTCACAGAGGGTGGAGTGTTCTGGTAAAGACTTACTATGATTTCCATTTTCCTTTGAGGATCTTCTGTTCTTCCCTAGAAACTGGGCCAAACTGCATTTTGGGGGTTGAGGCGTCATGTGTGGAAATGTGACCGATTTACTCCTGCGGGGATGCACCTCATCCCCATTGCAGCTGCCGGCTCCCCTGCCCTTGAGATTCCGCTCAGGGTAGGAGGCAGTCTGAGGCTGGCGTTGGTCCCTGAAACCAGCTGTCCCCTAAAATGTGGGAAGAGAATTTGGGGGAGGAGACTTCAACAGAAATAAGTTGGGTGTGTGTGTGCATTTGCTCATGCTGGAGGGCAAGATTCAGGAAGGGACACATTTAAGGCCAGAGTGGGTAAGAAGAAGGTGGCAGAGAAAGAACAGAGCAGAAGCGGAGGAGGGTAGGATCACTACAGCATCTTGATGCCCTCTCCCTCTCCTTAAGCCTCTCCTTGAAGGCTACTGGTGGGTAGAGCATGGCTGATCTATTTGGATTCTATATCCTCAGCAAGGCTATTTTACCACTGCGCATCTGCCTAAGAATGCAAATGAGTATATTTAAATATCAAGTTCCGAAAATTTTTGTTTTGTTCTAAGCTCAAAATAAAGATACCCAGGTGTTCTTTTATAAATAGGACTGCAGGAATTTAAACAAACCTTTGCATTATTCATTGCAACAAAGGACTCGGAGTTCCTCCTCTAGATAGAACTAATTTTAACACTTTTTAAAAGTAATGAACTATTGAAGGTAATTGGCACATCACTAGACATTTTCTTTAACAGATGTAGCATATTTGACGGGAAGCCATTTTGTTGGATGAGTGATTATTCTGAAACCCACTAAAAGTTATCTGTCACTGCTTTTTGGCCATGATCACTTTATATTATCATAAATTGTTTATAATTCAAGCCTTTGGCAAACAATTTAAATGAGGTTTGCAACACAACAGTTCTAATCTCATGGTTGAAATATTAAAACTTCATGCCTGAAAGATTTATCCTTTTAATAAGGCTGATCACACTGGACATCACTCATCCTCCCCAATTAAAACCCACTTAATTCACAAACAATTTATTAAAAAATCTGTCTACTCCAAAGTCACATTAGTATAACAGATTTTTCTACCGCATTTAAGATAGACAACAACTGGCCATACCTAAATTCAAGCTCTTCTTGCTGTCAAAAATTCCTTACTGATCAATGGTTGACACTTTAAGTCAAAAACAAAACTTGTAACAGCTTTATGTAACAGTTATACCAAAGAGTATACAGTAATGGACAGTTTAACTCAGTGGGAGCTTCCAATGATAAATCCATAAATGCTCACAGATCAGAGTTTGTTTGGGCCTTTATTTCTTTATTAATCTCTCAGTAGGGCAGAGGTCTCAGGGGGAAGGGCGAGGGGCATCCCTAGTGCTGCACATGTAAGAGTAGCTGGACATTTGTTGGCCTCCTTGGTTATGAAAATCAAAAATTGGTGAGAGGAGGGCAGGGGACGTGGAAGTTTGTATGGGGGCCAAGGGATATCCTTGGAGGAGCGAGATTAAAATTTTATCACTTCCGTTTTGAGGTTGACTGTTTCTCTTTCAAGAAAGTGGGCCTGACTGAGATCAGTTTTCAAGAGAAAATCCAGAAAATTTTGAAAGGAAATTTATGCCAAGGATAAGGGCACCTGAACAAATGGGTTGGTTCCAGGTGCACTTTCTGGAATCTGGAAATCTGGAAACTTAGCCCTGGGAAATTATGCTTCTATGTGTGTCTGTGTGCGGTGGGTGGGGGTGGGGGTGGGGCGTGTATTAACTGAGCAGCTATAATTTTGGGATCTAGGAGGATGACATAGATGATCAGAGTTTAAAACTGGTAAAGAGACCTTCTTTTCCTCCCTGCTCTACCCTGAAAAACTACAGGCAGGGATAGCGTCAGGTTGTCCTGGACCCTCAGTCTCCACCTGTGGCAGCGCACGCAACAAACACTGTGTGGAAATGTGTTCAGCATACCTACACGGTGACTGGATACAAACCCAGCTACCAAAGCCCGTTTCCACGTGATGCATCTGACAAAACTGGCAAGATGTCAACTGGCCCAACACCAGTTGGAAAACTATTCTCTTCAAAAGCAAAATAAGACACGTCCCCCCCATACAATTTACGTCGTTGTGGATGTTGGAATTTAGAGCTGTATCTAAATACTATCCTACAGCCTACTGGTTGACAGTCCCCTACTCAGAAGTTGTGCTCAGCTGAAACAGAAACTGAATAAAGTGCACGCTGGTATGCTTTCTAGGAACAAATGATTTATTTTGCTCACTCAGCTTTAAATCCTTTAATATATCTCAAGAAGCTGTCTCATTTGAAAAAAACACACAAGTCAAAGAGAGAAAAGTGAGAAATATTTTGCCAACACAAAGTCCAGAAATAAAATATTTAAATGTATTTTGATCATACCCTGCAAGTGAAGTTTATGTTCAGTGAGTTCGATGACTAACGCTACCTAGCTATGAGTGGTGGGAAAACTGTGATATGAAGCAATTCTAAATATGTTAAAAATATGGTGGTATATCAAGGAAGGAAATAAATACTTCCTGTTGAATTTGAACGAAAAGCTTTGCAATTTTTATGACTAGAAAATATTTTCCCCATGTGCTCATTCAATGAATGTTGAACATGTATGTGGAAAATAACCATTGGAAGGGACATTGACTATCAACCCACCCCGGCTGCCCACATGCCCCGGTGCATCTTGGGTGTGACCAGAAGGAAATCTGGGCTGCCGGCAGTGACGCTATCCTCAGCTCTTCCACTACTTCAGTTTAGAGAAGACACCATGTTTATTTTAAACCAAAGGACACTGCAAATGGCATATGTAACCATGTCTCCTTCCTCTCCAGCATCTTTTCCTCATTACCCTATGGCTAAGCCTCCTGAGCACACGATGAATTTTAGCTCACTGATGTCTTCTTTACCAAGCACCTTCCCACACACCTAATATTCCTGGTCAGTTCATGACTCTATTAGACACACCTTGACTATCGCCATTAGAGTAGTACTGTGTGTTTCTACACCTCAAGGGCAAGAGTTAGGCCTAAGTTGGTGTCACATGGGGGGCTCCCTAATTCTTTGGGAGGAGGAAGTCATCCATCCATCCATCCATCCACCCACCTACCATCCATCCAATGTTTACTAAGCTCCCACTATATGCCAGGTACTGTTTTAGTCACTAGAACACAGCAGTGAAATAAAAGACAAAATCCTCATTCTCATAAATCTCACCTTCTAATGACAGAGATAGACAATAAACAAGTAAAACAGTGTATAAGACAGCAAAGAGAAATCAGCTGGGGAAATCACATATGGAGAACTGGGTGTGTGTGTGTGTTATAATTTTAAGAAAAGGGAAGGGGTCAGAGGTTCCCTAACAAAGTGACATTAGAACAGGCACCTGAGGGAGGTGGAGAGTGAGCCACCAGGACCCTCAGGGGAGGAACCTCCAGGCAGAAGGAACCACAGATGCAGAAGCCTGTGTCTGGTGTGGAAGCAGGGAGAGCAACTGGCTTGAGGTGGGTGAGATGACCAGTGGCCTGAGGTGGGATGTATGGTGGGGCTGAAAGGTGGCGCCAGATTCTGGAAACACTCGGAAAGAGGGTCCCACAGCTTTTGTAATTCATAAGATGTGGAATGCGACAGGGACATTGGCTCTGCGCAGGGTGGCCAACTCACTAACCCCCTTCTGTATTTCCTGTCCGCCCACCCCTGCCCCATTGGATTGCCTGAGGTACAGTCCCTCTCCCGGGCCTAGCCTTCTCTTATTTACACAATTCCGCACGTCACGTATTTCAGAGGCTTGCGCCCGACTCTCACCATCTCCTGTAAAGGGCAGCTTTGATAGCAATGGGGTTCGTGGAGAAGGGCGCCGAAGGTCTTTGAGTCCACTGAGTTAGAGCTGGGTGTTTGTGCAGAAACTGACTGTAGACACAGAAATCCGGGCAAGATAAGGTCTTATCACGTTTAATAGGGACACCTGGGGTTCAAAGCTTTCCTGACTTGACAAAGAGGCATCAAAATTTGGTGTAGCCTATTAAAAAGGATTATATTGAACTTTCAGGTATACCAAGGAGGGACAGGAGGCTTTTCATGTTTTAGTGAAGTCAACACTATGAAATCAAGTTGTTCTAAGAATGCGGAGGGATATCTGCGGAGGCCCGGGTTTATACCAGGCCACACCCACCTAGTGCTGCAGGGGCACAATCCCACAGGTGCTAGTGACCTGGCTCCCGGAGGATGCTTGACAAGCCGAGTTAATTGCTGAGGGAGGTAATGTATGCAGGTGCATGCTAAGGCCAGAATCAGTGCCCTTAAGGAACACAAGTGGTGTAGGGGGAGGAGGCCGACGTTCCTGCATCAGGAAATGCTGAGCTGGAAATAATCCTGCAGGCGCAGGATGTCCATGTTGACCCAGACTATTGGGAGCTTCAGAAGTCAAGAACAGATTCTGAAGTTAAGCATGAAGGGGCAAGTCTTTCCTTCCTGTGCAACTAGGTTGCAAGAACAATCAGAGCATCTATCACAGGTTTAAAGTGCCAACTCTTGAATGAATGAGCCACGCGAGGGAAGGAGCAGTGTCTGACTTGGCTTGGCAGGCCCAGCTGGCTAGAGGGGTGTTGGCTCACAGAATGTGGACAGAGAGCTGTGGGATGGACAGATGGATGGGTAGGTGGGTGGATGGAAAGGTAAATAAATGAATGTGTGCAAGAGTAACAGTGTTTGCATTGTTGTGAAATGTTCCTAAAGTTAGATGCTGAGTCACACACACACAGCCACCCACACACACATTTATATACATATAATCATATACTGATTCACTTTTTCCCCTTTTTTAATCAGACTAATTTTTTGAAGGATAAGAAACTAGTTTGGATTTGATTCCCTATTGCTTTTTGTCCAGTTTTTAGATTTTATTGTTTAATTACAGTTGTCCCAATCTTTCCCCCATTGCTCTCCTCCACCCTGCCCATCCCCTGCTCCCACAATCAATCCCCAATATAGCCTTTCATTTAAAAAAAAAAAAACCCTAAGCTTTATTAACTAAATTTCAAGAAAAAAAGGGATGGAGGAGGAACCTACCAATAAAAACCAACATCAAAGATAAAGCCACAACTGTAATGTAATCACCTTATTTGAAATTGATTAAAAAAAAAAAAACCAACCTATAAAAGTTATGATATTTGTGAGGTACCTGAAAGTCTGAACACTAATAGGATATTTGAGAATACTGAGGATTTCTTTCTTTTTTTTCAGGTGTGATAATGGTAAAGTTTAGAAATAACAGCAACAGAGTCCTTATCTTTTATAGATACATACTGAAACATTTATGAATGAAATGTTATGATGTCTGGGATTTGCTTCAAATTCATACAGAAGGGCAAGGTGGTTAGGGGACATGGCAGAAATGGCTGTTTAATGTCTTTGAGGCTGGATGATGGGTACTCAATTTTGTATATGTTTGAAATTCTCCTTGATAAATAATTAAGAAATAAAAAAAACCTAAGGTGATATTAAGGTCTGGAAAGATGGTATAGCAAACTCTATAATGTTTTGAGTTAACCACATTAGGCACATTTCTAAATTCTTCCTTTATCTAATCTATTGCTAATCTATATGCATATTCACAGGGCAACAGATGCCTTGGAGAAGAAGGCATTTATTTGTACCTTAAAAGTCACTGAAATAAAACAAACCTTTAAAACATTCTCTTCCTTACTTGTCATGTAAATCACTTTATATTGGACATCTTAAGGCCCATACCTGGTGCTTTAAAAGAAATCTATATTACTTGCAAACCTTAGCATAAATCCTCTTGATATGTTTAACTAAGATTTACTAAAATAAAACCTCAGGCCCATTTCTTGACAAAGGTGTGCGCTTATGCTCCTATCATTTGTTCAGCTTTTTTCCTGAGGGTTTTGGCATCTTTACTCTGTATGTTTGTATTTATGTTGCAATTGAAAAGGCTTTAGAATATCTACTTTGCAGGCTTTAATTCCCACGTGGTCTTGAATAACTAACTGCCTGCAGAATCCTGACACCATTCATAGATATATGTCTAATTATACTTTTGAACTTAATGAAGTTAAGATAATTCTGTCTTCAGATCTTGGGCTAGATAGATACTTTAAAATTTTAATTGGCTATTATTTTTCCAAGTAAGCTCATTGCAGTTTGAGTTTGAATTAAATAGGAAAGTATGTGTGAACAAAATTCTTATATTTCTTGTTTGAAGTCTATTGTTGCATATATTTCTAATAATAGATTACCAATTATATTTGTAGCTATGAATATTTTATACATAAATTATGCATATACTTATGCAAACATATTATGGTAAAACCTATAATGTAGAACTGGATAGGCTACACCAGTTGAGAAGCCAACCCTATGTTGTTGATATATTTCAGAGTTCATGGACTGATCTTTAGTATACCTAAGTCTGTGCTAGAATTCTGTTCCAACAGAATGTGAAACAAGACTTGGGGTTGGGTTTAAAATTCACATGTTGACAGGGACCAGAAATGAGTGAAGCCAGGTGGGTGGAATATGCATGTGGTCACCTGGAGGTATTTCCCCCGTCTGCAGTGAGCTACACTCCTGGCTCTCCTTGGTTACACCTTGTGGGCTAGTGTTTCCAAATGTCTTTTCTTTTCTCTTCTCTTCTCTTTTCTGTTTCTTTCTTTCTCCCTTCCTTCTTTCCTTTCCTTCCTTCCTTCCTTTCATTCTCCTCCTTCCTTCCTTCCTTCCTTCCTCTTTCTCTCTCCTTCTCCCTCCCTCCCTACACCCCTCTTGTAGAGAGCAATATATCTAGATTTTTATGTTAAATTTCCTGGCTTTAAAATGTGGACCAGAAAAGTCATGCCTGCTGTTTGCATGGAGTAAATTCTGATCTAGAATAAACAGCAGCAGCAGAACTTTCCCTCAGATTCCTCTTCTAGAATTCCCACAATTTGCTTAACCTCTCAAATGTGAGTGTTTCTTCTAATCAGGATACAAATGTCTGTCCTTGGCATTTCTCACATATAGTCCATATGGTCCATATGCTGACTGTATGTGCCCAGGGAAGACACGGGGCCACTCTGTGGATTTAGCCCAGCGGTATCAATTGAACATAACGAGGAAGGTGGAGAAATAGACACTTCCCACAATGCTGGAACAACGTTTATGGAGAGCAATTTGACAATATGTTAAACAACTGTTAATATACACATTGTTTACTCAATAGTTATACTTCTATATATATTCTCAGGAAAAAAACACATGTTAAATGACAAGTTTAAAATCACAGAGATTCATATATGGTTGCTAATCTCACATGATTTATGGTAGTAAATACTGAAAAAACAAAATGTCTAACAGTATCAGATTGGTTAAGTAAATTATGTAATCACTTCTGTCTATAATTGGATAAACACAACTATATATAATTTTTTAAGTTCTTGTTTATTTTATTACAGTTGTCCCAATTTCCCCCCTGTGCCCTCCTCTACCCAGACCACTCCCCACTCCCACAGTCAATCCCCACACCGTGTCCATACCCATGGGTCATTCATATATGTCCTTCCCCTTCTTTCCAGTATTCCCCCTCTCCCCACTTTCTTCTGGCAGCTGTCACTTTTAAAGGAAAGGAAATGAGTTGTATGCTGATGGCATGTTTGAAAACATCGTATGAGAGCTTTAGGTCTAATTCATTGGGATGGAGAGTTATTTGAAAACTGTCAATGGTCCTGATACAGGAAAGTACTAGTAAACAAGAGACAGAAGTATCAGTAGGATTAGTAAGTCTAATGAAAGGCAGACTAGAGGACAAAAACAGTCATAAGCAGAACATCAGCGTTTAGGTTAATCTATTCTAACCTAGGCTAGATAGAGCCACATGGAAGGCAAGACTTGAGCGATCTGGGCCAGTCTGGAGTTGATGGCCTTTATCTGTGGCTGTGAAGCTGGACCACATCACACAAGTAGAGTCCCATAACAGCAAACTGCTTGCTGCCCCATGGACACATTAGACCCCGGGTTGTCTCTGTGCCTCAGTTGTGACTGCCTATGAGCCTGGAAAGCTGCTGTCCTACTTTCTGCCCACTAACTGCTACTCAGGCTTTCAGGCTGGGTTAGGTTTTCCTCTTCTGTGCACACCATTCTCTTAGCACTCCCACCTTCTTTTGTAATGATCTGTTCATGTGTCCATTATTGTACTGTCTTCCCCACTGAGCTGGGAGTGTTTTTGAAGAGGGAGATGAGTCATCCTCATATCTGTATCCAGAAATAGCACAGTCTCTGATACCCAACCTAGGCAAGTAGCTCCACATTTTTTCCCATCATAATCTGTGTGAAGCTACACTGCCCACCATTGTGCCATGTCCCAAATGCCTGGGCTCCAGTGGTTTTTACCTTCATGTATGTATGTGTCTTTCTCACATGACTGACAGAGCCTTGAGGGCCTGCTTGCTGCCTTGACGGAGAGCAATTCCTGAAATGTACTGCCCAAGACATTGTTTTTACAGCCTCAAAGCTTATAGGTTTTCATTCTTAATGACCATGTTTTTATCATAAAAACTCAAAATTTTCCAAACCTGGGTCACAAGGATCTTCATAATTTTACTTTAAAAAAAAGAAAGAAAACAGAGCTATAAACAGAAATATGTTGTTGTTTCCCAATAAAAACCATTAATACATTTTTTGTATTTATGGATGCAAAACAAGTCTATGATTTTTTTTTTCCTAAAAATTTGGAGATGAGTGTAGCAATCCAGAAAATAACAATGAATCCCTTTTAGGATCTCTTTAACTTTTTATATTGGAATCTTTTGTATATTTAGGGCAAACTGGCACTTTAAAAAGTCAAGTAGTGTATGTATATTTTATTTTTACTTGATCCTCAAAATAATCTTATTATCATTTTACAAGCAAGGAAAGTGAAGCTAAGTAAAATTATGATGACTTGTCCAAGTTATGCATTTAACTGGATACATCTGACCATGAATCTTCTTCTCTTTATGCCATACCTGAACACTTTAATTGTTTTTCTTCTTTTTATATTTAAAAGGGGGCAAGCATGGCTTTTTCAATAGACTTTGAATCCACATTTTCATTTTTTTCACCTCATCTTAGATTGGAGATTTAATCACAAGCCTTTATACCTGGCCTACTTCTGCTAAATCAGTAATGCTTTACTTTATTAAGTACTGCTTTTTGAGTTCTAAGATATAGGTGAACAATATTATTATTATTGAGTTCAATTTCTTAAATGGAATTCACCTATTACATTGAAAGGAGATATTTTCTCAAGTTAGGCAAATAGAAAGCTTTCATAATCGTGGCTTAGATACATAGATTTCTACCAAAGGTTTTTTGGGTCTTTTGGAAAATTTAATCTGAAACCTACCTTGATACAATTTAATGAGAATGGAGCTTTATCATCACTAATGTATTTTTGCTTGATTTTCTTATGAACGTGGAAGATAACACGGTACTAGAAACTGTTGGAGGAATATAGAAAGATGCTTAAAGTCCAAAGCAGAAAATAGTGATAGGTTCTGTCCGCCTACATTTCTATCTGCTTTTAGATTCTGAAAGGTTATATCCCTCTAGGTTGTTTAGTATCTGGTATTTTATATCTAACAATTGAAGGGAGTTTCTTCCATGGTTACAATACTCTGATAACCATACTTTCAGAAATCCACTGCAGTTTCACCCCAGCTTTCCAAAATTAATAGAGCATCTCAGATATTTTTAAACCCCACCTTGACTTTTTAGAAGATTTTATTCATTATTTTTAGAGAGAAAGGCAAAGAGGGAGGAAGAAAGGGAGAGAGACATCAATGTATGGTTGCCTTTCACCTGCCTCCAGCTACAGACCTGACTGAAGACCTGGCAACCTGGTTACGTGCCCTGGTTGGGAATCGAACCAGTGACCTTTGGGCCCGCAAGCCGTCACCCTATCCACTGTGCCACCAGCCAGGCAGAACTTTTTAAATTTTTTTGGCCATGGATACAAGTCTACAAATTTGTCATTGTTGTAATTTTCTCGAAGTGGTATTAAAGAAAACCATCTTTAATAGACAAAAACATTTTTCATTATGAAATATTTCAGTTGTACATAAAAGCACAGAAAATAATAAAAGGAAAGCCTAAGTACCCACTACCCTGCCTGAATAATCAAACAACAAAACCACCACAGTCCTTTCAGCATGTTCTCCAGGTCCCATTCCCCCTCCAGAAGCAACCAGTGTTTCACTTCCATGCATCTGTTTTTACTTTTTATCACATATGGACGTATCTGAGACAATAAACTTGCTATTTGATAGTATATTGTATGCTCTTAAATGATGTAAAAATGGTCTCAACATTTATATATCCTTCTGCAACTTGCTCCTTGTTTTTGCCCAAACATTGTTTTTGAAAATGATTCAATTATTGCAGATAGCTCTAGTTTCCTCATGAGTGTAGCTGAATAGAATTACATTGTATGAATAGACCACAATTTATTTGTCCATTTCCATAGTGATGTGCATTTAGGTTAATTTCCCTTTTTATTTATTTATTTATTTATTTATTTTAGTAATGGCTAACAATGCTCCACTGAGCATCTGCTCAAAGATGTGTAGTTCCAAATGTGAATGTGCATTGACTGATAGCTGCACTTAAGCCCCTTTTCTAGCCCTTCTACGGTACGTTGAAGTTTTCTCCTTTGCTTTTTAAAAATTGGCTACCTTCATTGAATATGTACTTTCGCTGAATGTCAGATGTTTTTGGGAAACTGTTTAGAAGATTACGGTGTGAAATACACACACACACACACACACACGCATATACATATGTACAGTATATGTACATATTATATATGCATATATACAAATGGGTTAAAAACTATTATAACTGTTTCTTTAGAAAAATTTAAAGCAAGTTAGATAACAAAATTAAAATTTTTTAAAGTGTCACATGAGGCATTTTGGTAGGTTACACACATCAAATCTGCAATGACATTCATATAACAATGAAAAATTTCTGTATTTCCATCTTTAAAATGCTCTCTTTGTAGCAAAGTCACATGATCCAAATACCACCTTCTTTGAAGGATGTATTTTATTTTTTTATTTTATAGTATCTGCAGGGGAACAGGGTCCTGAAAGCTATTTTTTCTCACAGGAAAGGCCAGAGATTTTAAAAACACATCTTTTTTGAAAGAAAAAAAAAATGCGAACTCAGCTTTACATTTGCCAACCCTTTTTATCAAACTTGTATGTGATAGAAAGACTTTGTGATCATTGTTCAGCTCAGTATCAAGTGTAATAAAATTCTCCTTTTCCTGATAATATAATCCGTGAAACCATTTATAGAGCATATCTAGACTAAGACTCCCCACGATCCACTGGAACCATGAAAGGGTTAGAGCCCCCCACACTCTGTGTTTGGGGAACAGCCTCTTACCCTCAGGACACCCTGCACACCTACGTGAGACCATCGGCATCAGTTTGCACACTGCATGCTAGTAAAGCTCAATATAAAAATATAAACAGAAATGGAATTTTCTATCCTAACTCTCTGCCCCCAAATGGATTATCTTATGCAACCCAGCAGTGTCACATGCCATTCTGAGCACCACTGGCTCACATGGTGAGCAGGGTTTGGATGGACTAAAGGGAGAGTCAGGCCTTCTCTGAGGGCGGCCTTTCTGAGCAGGGGCTTAGGCTGGGAGAGCTGAGGGTGAGACACAAAAGCAAGGAGTCTGTGCAGTGGGGAGGAACATGGACTGGGGAGAAGCAGATGGGAAGGAAGACTGGGGCCAGATTGTGCTAGAACAAGGGAGTATGTTGAAAGTAAAAGGAGAACATCTTGGAACAAACAAGGGACATGATCAGAACTTTTAAGGAATTCATCTGTCAGTGGAGTAAAACATAAGTTGGGGTAGGGTAGAGACCGAAAAAAGTTTTTAGAGGGCAATTTCATGGGAGAAGTATTGCTGAGTTAGTGGACAGGATGTGATGGGCAGGAGGCCGATCTGAGAGACTTTACAGAGGTGGGTCTGACAGGCTACATGTCTGATTCTCCCAGGCTGGGGGAACTGAAGCTTACTGAAGAGAACTAGAGGCAACCACACATTGATGTTTTTCTCCCTCTCTTTCTTTCTCCTTTCCCTTCTCTAAAAATAAATAAAACTGAAAAAAGAAAGGAAGAAAGAAAGAAAAAGCAAAGAAACACATTGACTGCAGTGCTGACAATAAATGAAAGGGAAGAAGGGGACCAGGAGATGACTAAAATAATCCAGGCAGGAGATGACAGGGGATTAAAACAGGGTCACAGTGTAGAAGGTGCTGAGGTATGGTCAAATTCTTGATATGGTTTAAAGGTAGACAATATTCAAATTTCCTGAAATATTAGATACAGAGACACATAGATACGTTATGAGGGGAAGTAAAGAGTCAAAGAGGATAGGTGATGACGTTTTTGGCTTGAACAAAGACAGAGTTGCCATAACCACCTGAGGACGACCACTAAAGAAGCAGTTTTGGGGCGAGAGGATCTTTTTAGACAAGGTAAGACAGAGGGCCCAGTTACACATTTAATGAAGATACTGAGTGGGCAGTTGAATACCTGATTCTGAGGTTCAGCGGGGAGGTACAACATCTTAGTTGTATTTGAGGCCATGAGGCAGGTTGAGATTCCAGTTGTATTTATCTTTTTTTTGCTGGGTACAGTGAACTTTATTGATGGTACATCAATAAAGGTAGGGCAGCTCCCTAGGTCCCTCCCCTCTTCAGGGGGTCTAGGATGGAAACTAGAGGTCAGGAGCTTCCCAGTGTTGGGGGATGGATTTGGGGCAGACACTCGCCAGCAGCTGAGGGCTCTCTTCCTGTCACTGGGGCTGGTGGTCCAGGGGCTCTTACTCCTTGATGGCCATGTGGACCATAAGGTCCACCATTCTGTTGCTATAGCCAAATTCACTGTCATACCAAAAATATGGAAGGCTTCACGGATTTGCATGTGCAGGGGCCATGCTAATCTTCTCTGTATTGTTCCAATTTTAGTACATGTGCTGCCAAAGGGACCATTGTATTTAGAAGCAACAAACAAATAGTCTTCCATAAAAATGGTGTTTAATGAAAACATATTCCACCCTTATCCTACCTATAATAAAAGACCAGCAATTGCAGAAATTTAGAGAAACCGATGAGGAAAGTCAGCCACAGCTTCCTGACACTTCTTCAACAATGAAGCAGCAGCTGTTTCATTCATTCAAAATGGTGGAGGTGTCAGGTGCAGCCATGCTGACACTGCTCAGGGGAGGAAGATCTCAATTTGCTAATAAGCCGTGTACACACTGAAATCTTGTTAATAATTCATGATAAATTACTTTATGGACAAATACGTAATTCCTTTCAGGAGTTTATTTGAACTAGATGAATGCATCATAGTGACTAATTCCAAAGGCCTAATAGCTATGAAAAAATACACACACACACATATATGTATATGTGTATATATACATACATACACACACACACACACATATATGTATATTTGCTTTTCTCTCTGCTAAACAAAATCAGAAAGGCCTTTCTGAACACATTTGTAGTTTTCTACCATAGCGGTGGTTTTCTGATGCCGCCTGTTCTGGGCTTGCTGCTGGGGAAGCCGGTTTGCCTGTGAAAGAAAGGTGTTGCTTGAGCTAGAAAAAGGGGCTGCTTCCCAGATGTCCATAAGTTACTTTCCCTTTGAAACCGTCATGGTGTCTTTCCACCTAATGCCAGGTTCTCTTCACATCTTGCGCCTGAACACTACTTAGCCCACCGAATTTGTTTTTACAGGATGCTGTTGTCAAATAGACACAGTCTTTTACATCTAAAGAGACCAATCCTTAATCACACTCTGAGGGGGGATCTGGAACACTGCAAAGCTGGCGACAAGAACTGTTAGGATTAGGGTGTTGAAATGTGAGACGGGGGAGGACAATCCCCCACCTTGCGGGAGCGTTTCTATAGTTGCTCCAGTGGGCAGTACACAGTCTCAGCTCACTGACCATCAGCATCTGCGGTGGAAACATGCTCTTTGCTCTGCTTGGACTGGAGAGCACTCTTTAGAGCAATTTGGAGCCCCTGTCTTCCTTCAATCAAGCCATTTCACACAGTCTCCATGGCACCGGGTCCTTTCCTGACACTCAGTGGCTGGCAGCTGGGCTGGTGGAAACCATGGTGAGGGTGAAACAGCTGGTTCCAGTCCTGGTTCTGTCATTCAATTAGTTGGCTGGGGAAAGTCACTTAATCTAAGCCTCCCTTTGTCCTCCATCTAGAATAAGGCCACTAGGAAGATAAAATGAAGTAAGAAATGTGAAAAATCCTTCCTATGTGAAATGTTTATTATTGATTTTTTTAAAAAACCAAATTGGTCAAGACATCTGTGATTCAAACAGAAAAAGATCAGAGTTGAGCTGATCGAGTTTAAAACAATAGTGAACTATTTCAGGCAAACAAAAAGGTATTAAGAATGATACAGCAAACATCTGTGCCGCTCATCACTCAGCTAGAAAATAATACTGTGCATTTCCCTCAGATCAAATCCCCCCCTTGTTCCCTGCTATAGTTGTGAATTGGCAGTTTGCCCATTAAACCTCGTTTTTAAAGGTAACTACACAGGTAAATGCCTCTAAAGAATGTATTTTTACATATTTTAAACTTAAATAAATTATATTTTTGTATGCATCTACAATTTATTTCTGTGCAATCATGTAATTTTTGAGAATTATCTACTTTGATGCATGCAAATGTTTCATCCATTTATTACTAAATCCAATGTACGACTAAATCACAGTTTATATATTCTTTTCTTTTTTTCCTGTTACAAACAACACTTAATGACCATCATGTTCACCTCTCTGTGGGCAAGTGGGAGGGCTCTGGGGCAGTTAGGTAGTAGCGTCACTGCCCTGGGCTGGGCTGTGGGATACCCCGTTTGAAAGTTGGCCTTTTATTTTCAAATGGTTCTCCAAAGTCGTTGTAATACCACTTTGTTACCGCCTGTAGCAATGCTTAGATGCCACCCCTTTTCATTAACATTTGGTCTTGTCAGAAGTTTGAATTGTTGCCAGTCTACTGGGTATGAATTGCTATTTCGCTCTGGTTTTAATTTGTAATTCCCTGACTTGTGAGGTTAACATCTTTTCCTGTTTGCTGCCTCTCCACACTTCCTCTTCCAGTCATTTCTCTTCTCTTCTACCACCCTCCCTCCTTGCTTCCTTCCTTCTTGCTCTGTCTCTAGTCATTTTTTGACATCTTTTGTTGTTGATGTTGATTTGCTTAGAAAAATCGTACTGTGATTTCCATTGGATCGATTTAGGGAGATAGGCTGTTAAAGCAAGCTGACACACAGTGATTCTGGTATTCAATCATTCTGAGTGTTTACCTTGTGCCAGCCTGTATGTTGAGGTTGTATAAGGAACTTCATGATCTGGGCCTGGCTTATCCTGCCCTCTCTACCCTCCACATCCTCAGTGGGCTCTAGGTACCCCAGCCCTCAGGAACCTCTTTCCTATGAGCAAGCACCACACACTCTCCTCTGAACTCCTGGATTTTGCAGATTTTGCAGATGCTCTTTCCCTTATGCAGCATACTCTGTTCCCTCTCCACCTCTCTAACTCCTAATTGCTTTTAGTCTTACGTCTCTGAGGAGCCCTCCTTGTCCCCTTTAGTGTGGACATCCTTATCATGTATCCCATGCTAAGCTTCTTCACATGCATGAAAATTTTCTACGTCCCCAATGAACTGTCACCTCAGGGAGGACACAGGGATTATTATATGTTGTTCATGGGAGTCTCTCCAGCGCTGCTGGATTCCCAGCATTTGGCCCATGGTTGCAGCTCAATGAAAAATACTGTCCTGCAAATGAATATTGAATCTGTCCTCGAATCAAGTCCCTGTAGCAGGCAGTTTTTGGGGAACAACAAGTGAACAAGCCCTCAGGGAGGGACCTGTAAGTATAAAATATAATACAAATGCATATTATAAAATGTAAAAATTACATTACAAAACGTAGGCATGACTGGATTAAAGATAAGTATATAAAGTGCTAGTGCATTAAGCTGGCTTAGCAGACTTATTAGAATCAGTTTTTTTTTTTAATGTATATCGTTTTATTGTAATTGCTGGTACGTTAAGTGATTTGTAAATGTAAATATACTTTCAAATTTCACTGATATTTTCAGCAACCACAGTCTGCTAAAATTACAGAAATTTTGAATTCCATGGCAGGTAGGAATTGGTCCTGGCTTCAGATATGAGATGTACTTTTGGCAAAACCATTTCTGGTCAGCCTTCTTACATTATTGCTTTATGACAGTTCTTACCTTAACTATAGAACTTCATGGTTTTTGAACATGGTTTGAAACCAATGAAAGTGGCAATTTCATCTTTTCATTGTCTCGGGGCCTCTGTTATTTTCCCTCCAGATTATTGCTAGGCTGCTCCTCTCTCTCCCCTCTGGCCGTGTCCTCCATGACCCCGAAGTTGAGTCATGAAGCACAAATCTGAGCAGTTGTACCTTTCCTTCCCAGCCTGTAACAAATAGCTAGTGGCTGAAGGGTCAAGACTACACTGCTGAGTCAGCAGGAAAGGCCCTTCACCTTCTGCATCAACCTGCCCTTCCCTGCCCGTATCCCACTTCATATCACATGTTTTGCTTTTACAATTCTCTCCCTATCTAGACTGAGTTCCTCAAAAATGAGAACCCTGTGTTATTTCTCTTTTTATCTATGGTGTCTGGTTAGAGATTACTCAGTGGTGTGAGATGGATTACTTTTATGTGCCTTGGGGAGGCTTCTCTACATTCTGAATGATTGCTGGCGACCTAAAATTGAGAATGTCATACTTCTTCATTGAATGTTGCAAAGGTATAATGGGCGTTATTTGGTCAAAAGGGAGTCCACGAAATAAAATTCTTAATTATTGTTGTTACTTGAGAGTCCTGCAGTGAGCGGCCACTCATGTTAGTCAGCACCCCGACACGCATGTGAAAGGGTTGGGCTGGGGCTGGGGCTGGGCCAGAAGGATGGAGTCCAGGAAGCCAGGGAGACCCGCCGTGGCTTCCACAGTCAGATGCCTGATGTGGCAATAGTGTGCCTGCAATTTGATGACAGTGCCAGAGGAATATGTACACGCACTGGAAAAACAGCATCTGTAAATGTCAAAGTAAAATGTCCTTGCATGGTTTGCAATGTATGTAATTATTGCCATTATTCGCCATGCAGAGTAAGGCTGATGAAAGGCCAACAATGACTGCCCCTTAGATGCAACTGGGGAGAGGCCACGGTGTCACATGGCCTCATCTATCTGCAACTTGGCCAAGGAAGAGGAAACAGGCAAGTAAAAACACTATGAGCCATCAGTAAAAACATGTCGTCATGCCTCCCAATGATGATGCCTCCCAAATAGCACTAAGCCTAGGAGGACCACCATCTGTAAAGGACACTATTCATGTGCTCCTGAATCTTGATTCAAGCCAGGGAGGACCCCTTTAGTTCCAACAGTTCCCCATGTCCCCATGGAGCAGTGGAGCAGTCCCTCCTCAGGACAGAAAAGCATGCGGGACACTTCCTGTGTCTCCCTAGGGGAGAGGGCATAACATCTGACTGGTGAATTGAGAGAAGGAATGGACCATTCCTTAGTCCCTTTCAGAGTCCTTTCTTTCTTTTTTTATGTGAAATGAGTCATATGGAATGAACAAGACCATATGATTTGACTCATAGGTAAGATGTAAAACAGAAAACAACAAATGAACAAAAATGAGTTTCTTTTCTGACCGTCTCTCTGCTTATGTTTCCTGCCCTTCCGTACAAGCCTGCAGGGGGCTGGTGCCTATGTGTGGGGAGCCTGCAGGTATCCAAACGCACCTATGCCTGAGCAAGTCAATCTAACCAGAGGTAAATGTTAGAAAAGCCATACTGGCCACACATTTAAGGTGCATGCACCTACCTAGACCTTATCAATAATGGAGCTGAGTAGGACACTATATGTCTACCTTCCTATAACCCACTTGGTTAGAAACTTGGGAGGAGAATAAAAGGTGCCATTTATGGTCCTTCACTCCACCCCCCTTTCCGACACCACAGTCACCCATTAGGCCCATCCATATGTAAACAATATGACAGATGCCATTTAGAAGTTGTCCTTCTACCTCTCCTGCTTTCCATATGAAACTACAGACCAACCTAAATTTTATCTTATCCGTTCCCCCTCTCCCCAGAAGTAACCATTATCACTAAGTTGGTATGTCTTCATCTCATGCAAATTTAAGAAAGGGTTAGTGGTCAGCTTAAAGATTTTTTTTTTCTTTTTTGTAATTATGTGTTAACTCCATTGTTGAATCTGTTTTCTCAAACTCACACTGACTGGCTTTCTACAAACTAAAGCTTTTCCTTATCAAGATTTTTAGTGGAAATAGTAAGTGGAAGAGATAGTAACCTGGTTCATTGCTAATGATGGATTGCTAATGTTTGAAAAGGATTAATTATCATGAGACCTGGGTCAAAACTTGCTGCATGATCCTGAATGAATAAGTCAGACTTTCATTCAGTTTCCTCATCTGTAGAATGAGCAGCCTTCAGTTCATCACACTAGCTTACAGAGTTCCTGTGAGATCCAAATAAACATATTTGAAATGCTTTAAAAATCATTAAGTGCTACACTGAGTTGACTAGTTACATAAATGAACTCACAGAATAACCAGGCAAAACAGAAAGTAGGTAGTACACCAAATATATTTGAATTTTAACTTAAGTATGGCTTCCTAATAATTTCATAATGACTTAAAAAATACCAAAATCTGATGGGACTTTGAAAGGAAAAGTTATTGTGCATGCAGAAGGGAACCTGCCCTGCCCTAAGTAATGGCATTAAAGACAATAGGAATTGTCAAATATTTTAGAGTAGATCATAGTATTTTCAACACTGGAAGAACAGATGTGCCTGATTTATGCACTGTGATTATCTGTCACTGAGACACTGAAGCATCTCTGTCAAAAACTTTCAAACTGTGCCCTGGTTGGATGGCTCCATTGATTAGAACATCATCCCATACCCAAAATGTTGTGGGTTTGTTTCCAAGTCAGGGCATATACCTAAGTTGTGGGTTTGATCCCTTCTCAGGTGCACAGAGGAGGCAACCAACCAATCAATCAATCAATCAATCAATCGATCTCTCTCTCAACAAACAAAAAACAACTTCCAAACTGTTTTGAAGAAAAAGTTATTTCATATATGGTGTGAGTAATTTGGGAAAGGAAAGAGGAATTATGAGTTCAAATGATATAGAAGAAAATACAGACAGAACTTGGATATATTTTCAGATGCCTAGAAATTAAGTGGCGAATCACAAAGATATTAATAGGGTGGTAAGGAGATTAGGGCATGGGGTAGATATGCCGCATGTCCCTGATGAACCACACAAGCTATCCAGGGCCAAGGACTCAGAAGTAACTTTATTTTGAAAGAGTAGATGATGAAAACTCCAATCTCAATTTTAAGAGTGTGAAACTGTACAGGTAGGTTGCAATGTTGGTTATTTGGTGAACATGCAATGTGCTGTGTCTTTTGTCCCTAAAGAAGGCATACAATAAGGTGGCAATTGATGCATTAAGGATCAAAGAAATACAGTGTATAGTTGCACCACAATTATTTAGTCATACTCCTGTTGTATTTAATAATTTGCAATTTTTGCTATTACAAATAGGATTTGCTATGAGCATATTGGTACCTAAATATTTTTCTGTACTGATTATTTCTTTAGGCAAAATGTGACTTAGACTTGAGGCAAGAGGATTTTGAAAATATGTAGGTAGGAACACAACACTCCCAATTTTCCCCAATGTTGAAGGGTGAAATTCTTTAATTTCCACACAAAGAATTTATTACAATGCTGACTCTTTTTCCACCTAGCCTTGTAGGTTATTGCTTTAGGAAGGAGAAACCAGAGACCATTCTATTTCCTTTTCTTCTGACATTTATCTGATCAAAATGATTAGATTATTTCAGTTAATCTTCATAATCTTTTCTTTTTTTTGCAACCTGAAGCAATGTTCTCTCATAGTACAAGAAGTTATTGGTTATTCTTCCTTTGCACCTTTTTTAATATTCATAGATTGAACTGTTGCTGCACTTTGAACAAGACAATTATTTCATAAAAAATAAAAATGAGTTACTTCCCCTATGATTCTGAAATAATTACATAAACAAAACTTTAGAATGCAAGTGAGAATAACAGAATAGAAAGAGCTATTGGCAGAGTTAATTGGCTGATCTTCTTATGTAGATCTAATTTAGGATGTCAATTGAACTTTTGAAAATCATTGCTTATTTCCTTTGAGAATTATTTATTGCTGTGTGTAATTTGAATATATAATATAGTTTGTTCACCTTTACATTATAGCTTGATTGAGAAAAAAACTATTTCTATTGGGAACATATAAAATATTTTGAATCAGCTTTCTATCCATCCAGAATTTGCTTAGAGAAAATAAACAGATGTAAAATGAGTATGTAATGAATTGTCCGACTTATCATGGTTTCATTATTTCCTGCCATCGGAGAGCCAAGAGCCATGTAGGGGGAAGAATACATCTGGGATGTGCCGGGCTTTGCCACTTGCTAGTTGAGACCCTGGCAAACTCACCTAACCTCTCCAGTCCTCAATGAACACGTAAAGCAATGAAATTGATAGTTGTGCCCCTTCCCTTTCCCTCTCCTCCCCTCTCCCCTCCCTCCCTCCCTCTCTCCCTCCCTCCCTCCCTCCCTCCCTCCCTTCCTTCCTTCCTTCCTTCCTTCCTTCCTTCCTTCCTTCCTTCCTTCCCTCCTTCCCTTTCATGTCCTCTCACTCCCTCTCCCTCTCTCTCCCTTCTCTTTCCCTCTCTCCCTGCCTCTCCCTTCTCCCCTTCCTTCCCATCTTCTTAGTCTTCCTCTTCCTCGTATTCTTTTTCTTAGGAGACAGTACACAGGCTTTGAAATGAGATAACTGTTGTTTGGCATCTTCATTCTGCTATGTAATGACACTGGTAGTTTGTGTAAACTGTCTGGGCCTCATTTCCTCCATTTTTCCCCCTTTTTAAGATTTCTTTTTCATTGCTGGTCTGTTACAGTTGTTCCAGTTTTCCCCGTTTCTCTCCCCTGCCCTGCCCCCCAACCTCTCACAGCCAATTCCCACCCTCTGGTCCATGTCCATGGGTCATTTGTAGGAGTTCTTTCACTAGGCCCTTCCCATTTTTCCCCCTTTCTTCCCCTCCTCACTCCCCTCTGGTCACTCCTTCCCTCCCTTGCAACATGGCAATAACACGTACTTGCAAGGAGATTTTGAAGATTAAGTGAGAAAGTCTATGTAAGCAGCTGGTATGACATAATCACAGACCAGACCCTCAATATACCTCACATGCTGTTACTTCATAATGTGGCTGTGAAGAGCATTTAATACAACACTTATAACAATTCTTTCTTCACACAAAGAGCAATATGCAATTGAAATGAAGGCGTTAATGCCTGGCTCGTTTGGATACATCTGACTCTGGGATGTGGAGTGCCTGGGGCTCAGCCCTGACGTTGCTCTCTTTCTGCCTGCCAGAACTCGCAACATGTCTCCTGCCAAATTGCTACGAATGTTAGTAAGTTTGTCAACTTACAAGTGAAATGGGACTTCTTATTATTGATGGCTCCCTGAGAGCCATAACCACTTACTGCATCAACTCTCCTTCCCTTCTTGGCATATCTCCATTGAACTGGTCATTCTGCAGTTTACCTTATAGCTAAAAACCTAAAGAGTAAGTTCTCTCACTCCCTTCCACAATGCCCAAAATTTCCTCTTTCGGAGATTGAAATATAAATCTTAGAATTTATATCCTCTCTGTACATGAGGACTCCCTTCTATATCCACAACTTTGATAAACCTTAACAGAAGATTAATTCAATCTTAAATTCATTATTTCCCCAGTGTTTATATTTTTGCATGTATGCACTTATACATTTATCTTAGCACTGACAAGTTATAAACACATAATAAATGTCACTTGAGTAAATGATTGAATGATGCTGAACAAAAGTATGTAAGTATGTGTGCATGTATGTGTGTGTGTGTGCATGTGTGCGGGTGTCTGTGTGCAATGCAATGACTTAGCACAGGATGTTGGCTCTTTATTATCAGACTTATATTAAAAATCTCCTTAAATAAATGTTTCTTATTCAGAGGTCTACTTTTATAGGCATACAAGTACGTAGTGATAGAGGAAGTAAACATGGGCAGAAGGAAAGTAGGGCAAATATTTTACTAGTCATCCAGATATGCGTATCAACACCTCATTCTTAGACAAAACTTAAAAGAATATACTCTAAAAGTAATGCATGAATAAAATAAAATATTGACAGGACTTTTATACTGTTCAATTAAAATAGAAAACTAATCAGAGCTATGGCTTGCATTTTATCACTGTATACAGAGGCGCAACAGCAATTAAAACATTATGAATTTGGGCAAGAAGCATTTTCTTAAGAAAGGACCCCAGAGAAACATGGAGGCTCGGAATTATCTTTTTATTCAACATGTGCTGGATTATCTTGGGAACTCCAAAATCTGAGGCAAAACTTTCACAGCTAGGCTAATCACTTTAGTCAGACCTACTTTATTTAAAAACAAATCCAAAGCAAATGCCAGAACTGGACCTGGTGACAAACAGTTATCCTCTTCATGGGGCTTTCAATTTTCCTCTGGCACTGCACAGTTGTTTCCTGTTTTCCACTTTGATGGGATCAAGGGGCAGCATAATTCTTGCCAAATGTCTGCTATAGGATGCTCATTTTCTACGGGGCTGCTACAGACCCCTTGCTGTGTGTGCCCTTTCTGCTCAGGTATCTGCTTTCCTCATGGCCGCCAGTGCTTGCCCCTAGAGTGCCATCTGCCTTGTCAACGCTGCCCTCCTCAGGCCCTGCCTTCTTTGTTCCCACATCCCATCCTCGCCTTTAACTTGAGCCAGCATTCACGGACACCTGCCAGGCCCTTGGATGCAGCTAGAAAGCCCAATTCCTGCTCCCAGGAAAATTTCAACTTAGTGAAATTTTCTAGAGTTAATTTGATAAACATAGTTAAGATCAAGTGTTATAAAGCCTAATCAATAAGTCCTTTGTTATATATGACATCCATGATTTAATAGGGACCTTAAAAGACTATAATATAGCCCTAGCAGGTGTGGCTCGGTGGATTGAGTGCTGGCCTGTGAGCCCAGTCAGGGCCCACACCCCGGTTGCTGGCCAGGTCTCCAGCAAGCACCCCAGCTGGAGGGATGCAAAAGGCAAGCATACATAGATGTTTCTCTCCCTTTCTTCCTTCCTCCCTCCCTTTCCCTCTTTCTAAAAATAACAATTTTTAAATACAGGACTATGTAATATAAAAACTTAAGCCACTGGGTCAGGGCCAGCAGAATATACTTCGTATCTTTCCTTGTGTTGAGAGCCATGAAGGCAAAAGCTACACACTGAGGGAGACACAGCAGGTAGACAGAAGGAGCTGGTGGCCCTGACGGCACATTTGAGCGGCTGAACCAGCTCCTGTCCTGCGTGAGAGAAATAATTCCTCATGTGTTTGGTCTGGATTTCTTGTACTGCAGAAAGATCATTGATGGGGCCATTTGCTGAAGGCAATGCCTTTGTTGTTTATGAGATTTCAAAAGAAATGAGAATTTCAAGTTCCAAAGTTCATGATACGTACACCTGACATTCCTGAGAAGTAGTTAACCATTAAAGTTTCTGCAGGCTGCAATGGGGTTTCAGGGAAAGAACTGAGGGGTCGATCTTCCAAAGAGGAGAGATGGTAATGATGAGTTTGGAAGCTTATATCCAAATAGTGCTGCATAGATTACAGAATATTTTGCAATGCAATGCGTCTGCCATTTATCAAGTCCCTACTAGGCATAGGGAGCTCTACAGAAATGAATTCTAAATCCACATGACAATGGGGGTGTTATGGTGCCTGTTTTACAAATGAGGTGACAGAAACAGAGTAACTTGCTTAAAATCACGCAGCTAAGTGGAACAGCTGGAATTCAAACTCTTCATCGGATGGTCAAACCCATGATCATGCTCTCTCAGCAAAGTAGCCCATAAATATGTTATTTTATACTCTCCTCATAGCAAGTCCATAAGGTAATTATAGCTCCCATTTTACCTAACAGAAAGTAAATCCTCAGAGAAGTTGAGTTAGAAGGCCCAAAATCTCACAATCACTTCAGGATATAAAAGCAACACTCTATTCCACCAAAATGTAGCTTCTCAGGGATTCCGAAGTATTTCCCTGCTACTAATATTCATTAAGTGCTTACTAGGTTCCTGGCACTAAGTGTGTTATTCTTACTTCACAAATGTGAAAACTGAGCCTCGGAGATGAAGTAATTATTCAAAGTCGTCTAGGGGTGTAAGTGTGTGACTGGGGACCTGCACCCAGATGGTGGCCCCTCTGACTTTCCCATCACCTCATGCCTCCCAGACACTCACGCCACTCTGAGATAATGGGGAGAAGGCCTGGTTACCCAGAAAGTGTGAGGGAGTAGGGGAGAAAGAATTTCCTGAAATTTCCTCGGAACCAAAAGTCAAATTGGAGAGCTTCGTCCCTGTTTGGCCGAGAAGGAAAGCTGGGATTTGTTCCTCAAGGAACAATTTATTTTAGTCTTAGGAATTTGATAGTAGAATGTGAGGTCACATACTATGTTCTGCCCTGTAACAGACTCCAGGACACAGCACTTACATAAGCAGAAATGGTGATAAGATGGGGACCAACTGACTTATTACTTGATCATCTATTGTTATCCATTAATACTTTTTACTGTTATCATGTTTAATATGACCATGGATTCTGCAAAGTGAATTATTGTCTTCTTTTTCCAGGTGAAGGAACTGAGGCTCAAAAAAATTAAATGGAATAAACTTAATCAAGTAAATGAATTTAAATTGCAAAAGTAAGCTAATATAGAATTGAAGTTTTGTTTCTTCACTGTCAAAAGGATAACATTTTTCTTGTATATATTATTCTACTCCAGATACAATATTAAGGAAAGTTTTCTGTCTAGAAAGCAAAGACTCTATGTTTCACTAAAATAGTTATGCCATATTACATTACTTAGGCACTTGATTAACTTAAGTAAGCCATCTTACTCCATCCTAAGAACTCAAGTTTTGCTAGACTGTATTTATGTTTGATATCTTTTATTGTTATTTTGGGTAAGTAAATAATTTAATATTGAATCATAAAATAATATATAAATATATATACACATATGTGTATATAACATATATATATATATATATATATATATATATATTACTAAAAACAGAGCTGTAAAATTACTATCTGTGACTAGGATATAAAATGTCCATTTACTCCTTAAAAACCAAAAGGGGAGAACCCAACACAACAAAAAACTAAACATTATCATCCTTAATAAACCAACTTGGAAATTAATGAGCTGTGGGAATCAAAAGAGCCATTTTGCTGTGGCTCAGGCAGAAAACACTGATGGAATTCTGTGCCAATGCATCGTAGAGCTTTGTAACTGTTCCCCTGAATGGTCAATAGTTTTAATTTGTACATAATACATGATTTAATCAGCCTAGGCAACTGTTTATGCAGTTTTTTTTTTTTTTTTCTCACAAAACCTGCGACATGAGCAATATTTAAGTAGAGGCTCTCATCTGATTTTTCAAGGAGAATAAATGTCTTATTTGAAGACAAGAACTTGTTTGGGTAAATCAACAAAATAGAGGCAAGGTCCCTTCCGACCATGTGATGACACACTCACTCCATTCTTATTCTGAGTCAGAAAAAGTTCTTGCACCTATTTGGTGAGGCTCCTTTATTCAATCAATGACTGATCCATGCAATTGCCAAGGCCACTATGTCCAGGCAAGAGAAGTGGGTGGCGCTTTATTTCTTGGTCGCTTCCTCCTTGGACAGCTTGGTGATTTCCTCCTTTTCCCGGAGCCGCTCTTCACGGGGCTTACGCGCTTCCTGAGTCTGAGCCCTGGGACCCCAGCCTGGCCAGCCCGAGCTTCCTTGTCCGCGTTCAGCTTGCGTTTGCGTTCCCTGGGTCCGCGTGTTGCTGAACGCTGCACCTTCCTTCCCTTTTAGTTACGGGCTGTGGTACCCGTGGTGCTCCACCTTCTGAGAGTCAGGGGATCTTCTGGGCAGCCGGCGGGGCATCCTCACCAGGCAGGCAGGCAGGTGAGCCTGGCTGCGGCCCACGGGCTTTGCCAGCATCCAGCCGGGACGGACAGTGACGGGCTTCCAGGCTGCTGGATGGTCAGCCTGTCCCTGCCCAGCTCCCAAGTCTGGTGGCAGGAGTTGGCACCGGTGGTTTCCCTGCTCTCACTGGGGTCCAAGCGGCCCTTTCGCCGCGGCACACACCGGAGGCGTCCGGTGTCCGCCTCGGCTGCGCCTGGGCTGCAGAGACGCTTGCCTGCTTGTGGGCCACCTGGCTCCCATGGAGAAGGCAACGCTGGCATCGCGGTCCCATGCCGCCTATGGCCTCTTTCACTGAAGTGTCACTTCTCGGCCAGTTTTAATGATGTCACATTGATACAGCCCAAGGGCAAAAACTGGAATACTTTAAATAGAATCATCATAAATATTTCACTTGTATTAAATGTTAAAGAAATAAGGTTACTAGTTAAATGAGCTGGTTTACCAGCTAACACACCAACCATATGCATGAATCATAACTTTCAACTAATCAGAATACAACTAAACCCCTATGTTTATGCCTGCTAACATGTAATACCATTAGTGATGGGCTCTGGTTTCTTACCCCTCACCTCTGCCCAGACTTTTAAATGAAGGAGGAAATGATGCCTCTTTGGAACTGCCTTAGTTCACAGTATGCTCCGTAAGTACAGTAGGAGTTTCACTTTTTTAATTGTACTTTGTGGGCTTTTGGAGGACATTATAGACCAGCTGAAAATACTGTTTTTTTTTTTTTTTTAATTCACTGTACAGCAAAGTGACCTCACATTTTAATTTTTTGACTCCACTTCCCACATCACTATGGGGTTTTGCTATACTCAGTAATAATAATGGTTATTATTTATTGAGCAACTACACCATGACAGAGCATTGCCGACATAAAACATAACATTGATGTATGTAATATGAGGCCTGTCCTGAAAGTATCGAGCCAATGTCAATTAATTATAATTAGAGCAGTTTGCTAGGTGATACTTTCAGGGTAGACCTTGTTTGTACATACATGTATACACAGACAACAGAAACATATGTTTGTGTACATATATGTACTAGGATTTATTTACATATATAAATCCATACACAATCATGTGTATGCATCAAGACTGTTGATACAGAAGGCAAGCATATATATTATTTGAAAAATATTATTAACTTTATCATAAATTTTACTTCTAATTCCAAATACCAATGTATTTATTTATTAGAAGTAGAATATGAGAAGTTTAAAAAAGTAATTTATATTTTATATGTTTTCTGAAAATTTTCGGCTGTTCCTACTTCTCCCACTGCTTTTTGCAAATTAAAATGAATTACATCTAGATCCAGCTAAGTAAATAAAATCATTATGTAAAGCAATCTTTTGTCTTTCAGTTAGAAATGATAAAAAACGGCATCTTTGACATGGAAAGGGAAATAAAAACAAACTGAGTGTCCATAAAAGAGAATCCTAAATTTGAATTAGTTTAGAAAAAACATTTCCCCCAAACAGCTGCCTGGTTAATGGCTAGTGAAAAACTGTGGGAGCTACAGCAGCGATCCCCAAATTACAGCTAAACTAATTGCTTGGGAGGCTGCTTTGAAGACAGATGCTACAAAATCTTGGCTCAGCTGTGTGGAAAGTTACAAATGGTGCAGGAGTCCTGACCTGCTCCTGCTTAACTCAACACAAGGCACAGCCAACCACCGGGCCCTTCCCTTTCTCCCCTTTCCACTCCCTCACCGTGCCTGATCTCACTGCCTGCTCATTTGTCTATGCTCCTTCAATAAAATGCATTACTCACTCTTGGGCACTGTCAGAAATGTGACTGCAAGTCCTTTTCCATTATCACTTACTCCTGCCCTGAGGTGGTGGCGGGAGGGTGGCAGAGGCCATTTGGTCTCCACGTTGACCCATACATGAATCACTCTGCCATCTGAAAATTCTCTGGCATTTCAGAGAAAGAGGATGGAACAGGCTTAGCTCTGCATATCTCTCTCCTTAATCCTCAGCAGCAAAAGCATGCATATACTAGGAGTAAAACATTCCAAATGTAAACTATTTCTATTACTGTCAAAGCAATACATATCTATGTAAACTAGTTAATAAGAATAATTTTCACACTGCCTTATAATTAGCTGTAAGTCAGGGTACTCAACAGGATGATTAAATCATGAGCTGCATTCAGCCAAGTCTCTCTTGGCTCCTATTTTATCTCATGGAATCAAAGCGTTAGTAGCTTGTGGTTAGAAGAGTCTCACTCAGGAAAACCTCAGAATTTAATTCTAAACTGCTTATAGTTTGGAACCAATTTTCTCTTTTTAAAAAAAGTATTCAGAGCCCTGGCTGGTGTGGCTCAGTGGATTGGCATTGGCTTGCAAACCCAGATGTCGCTGGTTCAATTCCCAGCCAGGGCACATAGCCAGGTTGCAAGCCAGGTCTCCAGCCAGGTCCTTCACTGGAGGCAGGTGAAAGGCAACCATACAGTGATGCTTCTCTCCCTTTCTTCCTCCTTCCCTGCCCTTCTCTCTGAAAATAATGAATAAAATCTTTTTAAAAAAGTATTTATGTCTTCTTATTGAAGGAAGGGCACAGGCAGTAAATACAAGTAGGTGCATTCTTTAACTAAGTGGGCAAGGCAGAGAGGATGGCTTTGTGAAGCACTAGTACCATTAGGAGGGGTAATAGCGACATCAGTGCTGCCCTTTCCTGTCTCTAACATTCTTTTCTGACAGTGTTTCTGTAATAACATCAAGATGAAATGTAATTTATGTAAAGACTCATGCACAAGGTCTGACACCAGCAGGGACCCAGTAAGCATTACTTTCCGAATCTTTTACAGATCTCGCCACCTCCCATCTGAGCATGCGCACACATACACACACACACACACACACACACACACACACACACACACACCCCTCTTGACCTAGAACTTAGTTCCTCTCATTCAAGGCCTGCTGGTTGCCATTATGCTCTTTTACGATTCATCCTCCCCAACCTCCATCTTATTTTGTCTCATTTGGTCCGATGTTCTCAGGTGCCCTGGAGGGACTAATGGGGAGACACCTTGTGCTTTCCTAATAGGCTATTAGGTTAAGAGGGAGAAAAAGGCATTATCTTTTTCTTTGATACAAAATAAACAAGTAATGTTAAGTGTAGCAATTACTGTTTTCTGAAATCACAGCATGCAGCCAAGTGCTTACCAAAGGCACAGGCATGAATTACACGGTGTTTTCTTCCCAGCTTGACTTCTACAGAATCAAAATAAGAGGGGCTACCCAGTCCCAACAACTTGGCAGCTGCTCACTCCTACCTCCTCGAGTGCACTTGTAGAAGAACAGGCTGATGACAGGGTTGCCAGATATAGTAAATAAAGACACAGAACTCTCAGACTCTCAGTTGAATGTCAGATTAATACATATACATACATACATACATACATTTAATATATAAATATGTATCAAATATTGTATGAGATGCACTTATACTCGAATTTATTCTTCATCAGAAATTCAAATTTAACTGCACATTCTGTATATTACCTATTAAACTTACTGAATATGCAAAAACTAGATTACTAGGTTCACACTGTTTTAGTGATCTTTTAAGAGATCTGGCCTACGTCACCTAAAAACAGTTTTTAAAGGGAAATTAATTTGTTTGGAGGTGGCTCTCACACTTCGGGTGTATAAACATAGTCTGCAGGACTTCTTAAAACTGACTTGACTGGCCCCATCTTCAGAGTTTCTGACACAGTAGGTCTGGTTGCAGCTTGTGAGTTTGGGTTTCTAACAAGGTCCAGGTGACGCAGACTTGGACCTGAAGCCCGCTGATTAACTTCCTTGGGCCTCAGCTTTCCCATCTGTACAACGTGGTTGGAGACTTGAACTGACATTGCGGGGAACCCTCTTCTAAGTTATGGCTCATATGTCCAGATACCTAGTGTAAAATGTAGCTAAACCAAACACAGACTAGCTAGCCAGTTGCTTACTATTATGAAAAATAAATGACAATTATTTAAAGGCTAAGCAACTTGTCTAACCATATACAGAGTCCATCAGACCACAGGGAGGAGAAAAGGGACATTTGTCTTGGAATATTGTGACACTTAAGACATAAAGGCCACCAAAGGGCTCTTATGCATTCTGAACAGAGAACCCTACTGTCTCAGCCTTCTTCTCACTGCACTACAGTTATGTCCACGGCACGTGAGAAATCCAGCATTTAATTTTCTGAACTATTTTATCAAACATTTGGGTTTTTTTCTGAGTTAAAAAAGTAATACATGATAACATTTGAAAAATTCAGAAACACTTGAAAGGGAACATACAGGGTGGGGCAAAAGTAGATTTAGAGCCATGAGTACATGAAACACAGAGTTTGTTCTTGTATTATTATCAATTAATTATTGTATTACTTTACAAACAAACAGTTATAAACCTACTTTAGCTCCACCCTGTACTAATCATTAGTAATCCCACTCTCTAGAGTTAATTTCCGTTAAAACTTCAAATTTAATTCTAGACTTTGTTTTCAATTTTTCCTGATGTTAGCATAGTATAATGTATATAATTTGGCAATCTTTTACTGGCTTAATATAATATTAATATGTGCGGATTTTCCCCTGCTTTAAAAACCCTTGTAAACATAACTTTACAAATTGGTAGAATGTAATCTATGTTATATATTTACCGTAATTTATAATCATTATGCTGAAACTTAAAGAAATATCCATTTTTTTTCATAAACAGGTCTAGTTTTTGTTTTGTTTTGCTTTTCTTGGTGCTGTCATCTACACCACAGCGCATATTGATAGCTTAAACACAAATTTAAACTACTGACTCTGCTCATTCTAAAGCCTTGCTGTACCCGGCTATTTAGAACTCTCCTGTCACCAAAGGCAGATAACCTCCCAGCCACAAATGAAAGTTCTCTATAAGGGAATCTTCAGTTGAGGGATTTAAGGCCTTCTAGAAAAAAAGAAGCCTGGGGTATGGCGATTGAAGACATTATAAGTATTGCAGACAATAAGCTCCAGTCTCTATGACTTCCAGATCACATCGACGGCATGCTACACACCGTAGATTCATGCTCGTGAGCACCCCACAACCAGTCTCGATGCACCAGCCCTCGTGTTCCTTGAGACATCTTGGATTCTCCCTTGAAGTCCCATGAAGGTATCTGTGAAGTCACTTTGGATTGTCATAGATGTACTGCCAACTGAGAGACACGGTTCTTCTCCGATGAGCCTTTCAACCCAAGATGATTTTGAGTTTTTCCACCTTTGACCTGTTGACTTCCAGAGGCTTCTTATATCCCCTTAGGCCCCAAGTGGCAGCTTCAAGGCATGGGACCTGGGTCTCTGGCTTACGCGGCTCAGCATCTGCCTTCCTGTAGATGCAGAGTGTGGACCCAGCTGTTTCATTGCCCAAAGCTTCCTATCTTTCTCCAAGACCTCACCACCAAAGTTTCAACTTCTGCCTAACTTGCGTCTCACTTCCTATTTCCAGTCCCAGCTCTCAAGTTCTTCTTCTTTCCTAATTACTTCCTATTGAAGTATCTCCCAGATAATGGAACAGTATTTTTTTTTTTTTTAACAAGATAGTTTACTGAGTATGTGACACAGTGGGCTGGGGTCTTGGAGTCAAACACCAGCCTGGAACAGTATTTTTGAAGTTGCCAAAAAGAGGTATAGAAGTGAGACTACATATGTAAAAAAAAAAAAAAAAAAATTCACAAAGAACTTCAAAGAAAGAGATGTTTTACATTTGGCAACATGAAGTTGTTAAGAGAAAATAAAGCCAGTGTAAATATGCTCATATCATGGCTTAGTTATGTTTATTGATATTTAATTTAAATACTATGTAGAACTCACTCTTCTAAAGTGTACAATTCAGGAGTGTTTAATATAGTTATAGAGTTGTGTAATCATCACCACTAATTCCAAAATAGTTTCTTCACTACCCCCCAAACCCTGTACCTATCAAAAGTCACTTCTTATTTCTCTCTTTCCTTCACACCTGGCAACCACTACCCTACCTTCTATCTTTATGGTTTGCCAATGTGGACATTTCATATAAGTGGAATTATACAATATGTAGCTTTCTGTGTCTGTTTTCTTTCACTTACCACAATGTTTTCAAGATTTATCCATGTTTAGCATACATCAGTGCTTCATTCCTGTTTTATGACTAATATTTCATTGCCTGATATCTTACATTTTATCAGTTTATCAGTTGATGGAATTTGGGTTGTTTCTACATTTTATCTATGAATAATGCTGCCATGAACATTACATGATTTTGTATGGACGTATGTTTTCTTCATCTTCTTCTTCTTCTTCTTTTTTTTTTTTAAGATTTTATGTATTTATTTTCAGAGAGAGGGAAAAGGAGGGAGGAAGAGAGGGACAGAAACATCAATGTATGGTTGCTTCTTGCCTGCCTCCAACTGGAGACCTGGCCCGAAACCCAGGCATGTGCCCTGACTAGGAATCGAACCATGACCCTTTGGTTATCAGGCTGGCGCTCAATCTACTGAGCCATACCAGTCAGGGCTGGATGTATATTTTCTATCTGTTGGGTACATACTTAGTAGAGAAATTTCTGGATCATATGGTAGCTCTATTTAACTTCTCAAGGAACTGCCAAACTGTTTTTCAAAGCATCATTTTACATTCCCGCCAGTAGGAGGGTTCCAATTTTTCTTCATTCTCATGAACAGTTATTGTCCATCTCTCTCTCTCTCTCTCTTTTTATAGCTACTCTAGTGGTATGAAATGGTATCTTACTGTCATCAAGGTTTAATTTTAAAAGTAATGGTCATGAAATACCCCAGGATGGGTATGGGACACATTCACTTTGATTATCTGCACTGTGGCTCTCTGACAAATGTCCCTCAGAGCAGTATTTGGCTAGTGGATGGGTTTCCTTTAGCTATAGGTAGGGCATGAATTCTCTAGTTCTTCACGTGCATTAGGGCTTCCCCCTACTAATCTAATGTCTAGATGCAGTCACCTTTTTATATTACTTGCCTGGCCCCTTTGGGCATGAATTTGGGACCCACCTATACTTTCAATTTCTATATCTGGACATCTTTATTCTATCACTATTATAACACTGACTCCAGATATAGTTTAGAAACATTTTGAAGTAATTTTTGGAGATTAAGCTTTCTAAAATGCAAAACTTGAGTTAAACAATGTTCTTCATTTACAGGATAATCTGTTAATAACCAGGGCCCAAATATCATATGATCTCACCCATTACAGGACAAAAATGAACAAAACTAACAACAAGCAAAACAGAACCAAATATATGAATACAGTGAATAGGCCTTCAGTGGTCAGGGGGAAAGGGGTTGGGGGGAGGGGGGAGGCAGAGGCAGGGAAGGGGAGCAGCTTAGACAAGAACCTAGTATAAAGGAACCATGGACATGGACAATAGGTGGGAATGACTTTGGGGGGAATGGGTGGGTGGGGAAGGGGACGGAGGGTAGCAAAAAGGCGATGGATGTAATACAACAACAATAAAAAAAAAAAACTAAAAAACAGGGCCTTAGAGTTCCTTCACCAACTAGAGTATGACAGCACATTGTTCTGGGGAGCATGAGAGCCCACTGACCAAAGACCACCAGGAACACAGTGACAAAACAGTCCACCTTTCCTGTCAGAAATCTTCATGTTTTCTAATTCTAAGGAATGGTCAGAAAAAATGCAAAGCTGAAATTACATTTATGAAAACTAATCAATGAAGCATTAGAGGTTCTTTATGAATTGGCCATTTTGATTTTGTATCAGGATTCTAGGACATCAAACAGATAGTGGAGACCAATGATTACCAAAAAAGGCTTCAAAGGAGATCAATACACTTAATAAGAAATAAGAAATAGCCTGTTTTCAGAGTAAATCAGTATCCATTAGAATTCACTTTTTATTTAGAGACAATTTTAACCTGTATTTTGGAATAACAAGCTATCTGTTCTGAAGCTCAAAACACAGTTGGGGTGAAAGAGAAGAAGGTAATTAACATTATTCACAAAGAAAATAATCCTTTCAAAGTATGTTATATAAAGTACTTAGCACCTGAAATATTAAGCCATACCAGTTTCTTCTTGATTTCAGCAAGTGGTTCTATGAAATTCAGTATGCAGGTAAGTCCAAAGTAAAATGTCTGAGAATTGAGATGCTTTATTCATTTAAAGTTTTTGAACTTTTAGATTTTTGCTGCTTTGGTGATTTTTAAAATTTGCTTGTTTGTTTTTTGTCTGAATGTTTAGAATCCTGTAGTCACATTTCCTGTAGGGTAGATTTCAGAGCATTGGAAACCTCTTTTTCCCCAAATTCAATAAAAATAGGTTTTCAGCATCAGACACACTGCAAAAATTGCATAGGATGTAGTAAAATTTACTTTTAAGAATTAATAGGATTTCCCAAAGGATATATATTCTCCATCAAACCTAATCCTCATGATCAAAAACTATAGCTCCAAGTAATTCTTTATGATTTCTTTTATTCACGTTTTCCTAAGCTCATTCTTACATATCCTCCAGGGTATATTTTATTACAAGAATTGCTGGCTTTTCTGACACACAAAAAAAGAAGAAATATGGTTTATATTTAGAGGACAAAGTAAAAGAGTCAATGGTTTTTCCTTTTCTAATGGTATTTTTAAATATAAGGGCAATTTTTATAATTCTAATTTCCCCCAATTGCAGCCCAAAGCATTGATAGCAAATTGTCTCATCTTTTTCAATAACTGGTGATAAATTACACAATTTTAGTCAATACTGTTTTGATGGACTTTAATGGGTAACTTAGCCTAAATCTATATGTACAATTGTTATAACTATTCCAAATGGACCTGGGGCAATAAGCTTTTTTATTGAGTTCTTTGAGAAAACAGAACAACGTCTAGTAAGTAGCCCATTTTGCTATATGATACAAAAACAATGATCATGCACTGGGACTAGTAATTCAAGATTCTTGCTACCTACCTATTTTGTGGATGTAGGTAAATCAGAGAGGCCCAAACATGTGACGCTGCTGCATCTCAGCCACAGGATACACTTGGTTCTGCCCCTGAGTTGACCTCAGAGGGAGACCCAGTCAAAATGCAGGATAGTCTTTCCTGCTGCCCCCGCGCGCTCATGCAGCATGCACACTGGCTTCTAGCTGGTCAGGTCAGGACAGGGGGAACCTCCATGCAGTGGCCTGCGGGCCGTCTCCTCTGGCACAGACTAGTGGTTATGATTTTTTCATTTTCCTTCGCACTTTTCGTCCCTTCCCCTGAAGCCCTGAAGAGAGCTTCCCATGCAGACATTTTCAAAGTGCATGTTTAATTAAGGACATTACAAAAAGATTGCAAATAAAAATCAATGGTACAGCTACAGCTACCACAACCGCATTCACTCCTATGTTTCAGGGAATACAGCACAATGAGGCAATTACAGGGTAGGAGTGAAGAGACTGCCTACGTTCAAATACTGGCAATCGCACGTAACAGCTATGTGACTTTGGGCAAGTTACTTAACCTCTCTGTAGCATGAATCCCTAATTGACAAAATGGAAGTCATGAAGGTGTGAGGATTCAAAGAATACATAAAGATTTTAGAATACTGCCTGGCATAGCGTGAGCTGTGTAAGTAAGCCTCTGCTATTATTTTCTGCAGTGTTTTCTGTCTTTTTCACTACTACACGACTATTTAAAAACATGGTTGAGTAGATAATTTGCATGCAGCGTTGTATTATTTTTGTTTCATTTAAGATCATAACAATTGCTTCCCATGCTGTTTTATAGTTTGCATAATTAAAATTGTAATGACTGCATACTATTCTATATAGTACAAGTTAACATTCAAATTGATTTCACTTTCACATTGTTATAAATAATGCTGCAATGAATAGCTTTATGTAAATATTATTTTCCTTTATTTGAAATATTAATAAGGTAAAAAATGACCAGAAGAGGGAACACTCTTTCAGAGTATTTCAGAAGCGTCTTTCTGAATGAGATGTACAAATTTCTACTATCAGCAGCAAGGGAAGAGCTCACCAGTGTTGCTGTGCACATAACAGGATAGCATGCTGTTACCAAAATAATGTGCATTTTTGTGTTTACCATATTAAAATACTTCCATAAGTTTGACTTGATATTTATATTTACTTTTTGTGGGCACTATGATTAAGTATTTTGACCAATTATCTATTGCAGAATCTTAATATTTTCTCATTAATTGTACTGTGTTATAGGAAAGCAAACAACTATTCTGGCTGTTTTTGCTGGAAATAACTTCTCCTTATTTATTGTTTTTAATTTAAAAAATTTTATTTATATGGTAATATATGTTCTAAACAGTGGCTGTATTTTTGTCATTACTTATAATATTTTAAATATTTTTAGAGTTTTGAAACTTTATTTTTGAAGATTTGATGCTGATTATGTAAAAATATGTATGAAACCTATTCTATTTAGATACCAATTAGCATTCTAAAACAACAATTTACTAAAGATTCTTTCTGATCTCATTGTTTTGGTAAGATCTCCTCTTACCATATATTTAATTAACATGTACAATAAAGTTGATTTTGTGCTCATGTCTTCTCTACTAGTGATCTGTCTATCTTCCTGTAAATAAGTCATTGCTTTAATTCTTTTGCTTTCAAATATATTCTAATATCTCACAGAACTAGAAGCAGACAACTCCTTTCCAGGAAGGACTTCTAACAGTTCACCTTTTTTAAAGTATGTGTATGTGTACGTGTGTTGTTTATTTAGATTTAACTCACATGCAGTAAAATTGACCCTTTCTAGGTATGTAGTGCTATAAATTTGGATACATTTATATAGTCATATAACCCATACCAACCCAAAAAGATTTTTGTGCCCTGTTGTAGCCAATTTCCTCCCTCTTCCCCTAGTCCCAGGCAACCACTGATTTAAGATCTTGCCTTATAAATTTTTAGGGGAGATCAAGATGGCCATAGAGTAGCTGGAAGCTTTGTGCACTTGCTCCCAGACCCAGACCCAGACCAGCCTTGCAGTGGAACCTCAGAGCAAACAACTCAAACATCCAGTGGAGAGCGAGCACGCCTGAGTGAGTGAGTGCACCTGCGGACAAGACAGTGGGGAGTGTGAGTGCCCCCCACCCCCACCCCCGGACTCTCCAAGCAGAGCAGTTGTCACCGCTGCTGCCCAACCCGGCCCTTCAGGACGGCAAGATTCCGGGTAGCTGGGGACTGGCTCAGGAACTGCAGCCCTGTGGGTGGGAGAGCCGGCCAGGGAGGTGCTGGCTCCGGAAGAGCGCTGTGGGAGCAGGGCCTGCCCTGCCCCAGGCCGAAAATCTCTGGAGGGCGCAGGGATAGCACCCCACCACTGCCTTGTGTTACAGTCATTACAGGACTCTTCCCAATGCGCCATTGGGAGAGATCCTGAGAAAATCTTTATCTAAAACTGTCGGAGGCTCTGGCAGGCAGTGGCCGGCCCTGACCTAGAGAGACTGTAATTTTGGGGGAGAGGGAGCTTGTGGAGAACAGGCCCCCACCCAGGGCTTGGTCCTGCAGCTTGGGGGCCACCCAGAAAGTCTTTTGAAAGAGGACCTGAGGCGGGACTCCAGTCTCAGCAGGGACCCGGTGCACACCTGCGCATCTGTGTGTGCCCAGCAGTGGTTCTGCTAACAAAGAACTCAAGGGGGATAGTCACACTTCAGGGACTGTAGGTCCCAAACTAGCATGGGTCACCAGCAGGGGACTGTTCAGAGTGGAGGACTGGGCTTGAGCATCCTGAGAGAAAGCGGCAGGATGGGGACCAGAGGGCCAGGAGCTGAACACCAGATTCACTGCAGCCAGGCAGGTACCTTCACAAAGAGGTGAGCCCACCTCCCACCTGTGGGATTAGGGGCTCTTGCAGATCAGTGAGGCCAGACTCAGGAGTCACCCGCACAGCACATTTCTGCAGGGGAAAGAAAGCTCTGGAAGGGTCTTTTATCAGACACTGTTCTTTGGACCATGATCCTTGGGCCCTGACTCACTAAACCCAGCAGAGCAGAGAGATCAGAGACACACACAAGTGGGGTTCAGGGCCCTGCCCATCTTGGCATCTAGACAGAGCTGCTGTCTGTGCCAAGCAGGAAAGAGCTGCAGCTCCTACACAGACTGGCCTCTCACAGGAAACGGACACTAATTGGTCTGAAATCATACACTATTGGAAAGAATCTGAAACAGACCAAGATGAGTGGCCAAGGGGCAAGGAAACACTCCCACTATTTTCCTGAAGACTGAATAGTGCCTCCTAGGGGTAACCCAGGGTTTCCATTCTCCCCACTAGATGCCCCCTTCCTAGGCAGGTGGAGAAGGTACTGACAGTCCTCTTGGGTCATTAGATGAACCACTCCTGAGCCCAGGGCTGATGGAGAGCAGGCAGGGCAGAACAGTGGGTCCGGCCCAATCTGAAGGAGACGGCCACAGACTGGATAGCTTGATGTCTTGAGCAGCTGCCTAGGGACAGACTAGGACACCACCTGACATTACCAGGGGTGGATCCAGAAAGAGAAAACAGTGGTAAATACTGGATCCTCCTGAGACAAATTCCACCATGGTCTTCTTCCTTATTTGTATTATTTTTTCTCCTGTATAGCTTTTGAACATTCATTTCTTTTCCTTCAACTAGCCAATTATGTGACTAGTTCTTATATTTTAGTTTATTTCAAATCTCATGTTTTGCTCCTTCTTTCCCTTATTCATTTTACTTTGTTCCTTCCTCTTTTCATTTTTGTTTTAAATTTTATTTTTTTTTTCTCTAGCTAAAACTTGTTTCTATTTCTCCCCCCTCTGGCCCCTCAAAACCATTTTTCTTATCATAAGTCATCTCACATTCTTTTTCCCATTCTTAAAATACCCTATTCTCTCTCCACCTTGGTTGGTCTTTGCTTGTTGTTGTGACTATAGTAGTTGTTTCATTTCTTCAATTTTATTTCTTGAGCTTCACTTTTTGTATTTAAAATATCAAATTTTACTATTCCCCACCCCTACTCCATTTTGTCCTCCTCCTGCCTCTTCTTTTTTCATTTTAAATTAAAAATTTTCCCTGTCTTAGCCAGGCTTTCATTTTACACTCTTGGTATTCCTTTTCCCTTTATTCTCTCAAAGTCATTTTTCTTTCCTCTAGACATCTCATAGGCTTTTTGTTCTTTCTTTTTCCTTCTTATTTTCACTCCACCTATATTAATCTTTGCTCATTTTTTTTTGATATTGTTGTGGTAGGTATTTTTATCCAATTTAGTTCCTATTTTTCACTACATTTTAAACAATTTTTGTTTAAACATAATACTCTATGCTTCCCTTCTCTTACTCCATTCTACCTTCCCCCTCCCTTTTTTATTTATAATGTAAAATTTCTTTCTCTCTTCACCTTGCTTCTATTCTATACTTTTATTATTTCTTCTCCTTCTACCCTCCAAATATCATTTCTTTTATTTACTCATCTCCTGTTAATTTTTACTTTCTTGGAATAATCTTAATCTCTTTACACCTTTATTAATATTTGATCATTTGCTATTGATAGTGTGATTGGGGGTGGGGGATATTTTTGCAAGTGTGGGTTTGTTTCCTGAGTTGTTTAGTTTTGTTATGAGAGCACCTGTACAACAGCATACAAGATGTGGCAAGTGGTGAGTCTCTCAGTGAGCCAAAAGGAAGAAAGAACCCACCAAAGAATGACCCCAAAACAGCCAAAACCCAAGTAAAACCAGACAGCCCACATAAGCAGAACAAAGGGTACCTCAAGAGCATCAAGCTTAGGAGATCAAGGAGACTGCACCACTAAGTTTCACAGGTCTCCTACCACAGAAGGCCATACCATGAAGAAAGGGAGTCAAAGCAGATCAATCTAATATATAGAAACAAACAAGAAGAGTAACCTCAAATGTGGAAACAAAGAAACAACCCCCAGTTGAAAGGAAATGAGGAATTCCCAGAAAGAGTACTAAATGAAATTGGGGCATGCAAACTATCAGACATTAAGTTCAAAATAATAGTTATAAGAAGCTCAAGGAGCTCAGTGAGAACTACAAGAAACTCCATGGAAACTACAAGGTGCTTACTATAAGCTACACTGCATGGACAAGGACACAGAAACTATCAATAAGACCTTGGGGGAAATGAGGAATACCATATCTGAAGTGAAAAATACATTAAAAAGAATTAAAAGCAGGCTAGATGAAGAAAAGGACTAAATCAGCAAGCTGGAGGATGAGGCAGAAAAATCTCTCAGAGCAATAAAGTGAAAAAAAGATTCAAAAAGAATGAAGAGGCTTTTTCGCAACGGGTTTGCCGCCAGAACACAGGTGTCGTGAAAACCACCCCTAAATCAAGCCAAAATGGGAAAGGAGAAGACTCACATCAACATCGTGGTCATTGGACACGTAGATTCCGGCAAGTCAACCACTACCGGCCATCTGATCTACAAATGTGGTGGGATCGACAAAAGAACCATCGAAAAATTCGAGAA
>PVIW01006674.1:41784-83673 GCA_004026585.1 Noctilio leporinus | reverse complement strand
AAACCAAGAAGAGTAGAGTAGGTGGGCTCAGTTTTCCCGTCTGCAGTCACTCGACCTTCGTTTCTCGAAAGTGATGAGCGGGCCAGGGCGTGGCAGGGCGGGGGTGGGGGCACCGCTGCGCATCACACCAGGAGGAGGCGTCGCCACGGGAGCCGTGGGAATGCGGGGAGCCGGAAGTGCATCGTCTTCACAGGCGCCCTGAACAGCCCCCACAGCATTACAAGCGCCAAGTCAACAAAGCCTCCGCCGAGGCTGGTCACCAGAGACAGGCAAGGCCAGGGGGTCCCAAAGAGGGCACGCGCCCCTCGCGCCAGCTGGCCGCCCCTGCGCCCAGGGAGCGCCGCTCGGCTCCCTGAGCTTGGTCACTCGGGACAGTGCCCCTCTCTGGGGACGTACAGGAAGTTGCAGGCCACGTACACGGGGAAGACCACCTCTTGGTTCTCCAGGTTCACGACCTCCAGCTCTTCATCTCTTGCCAGGGCAAGCAGCTGGTATTCCGTGCCCTTCCTGAAAACGGCCCTTCCGGTGGTGTCCAGGGACACCACCCACATGCGGAAGGCCACCTTCCTCTGCCACAGGAGGCTGACCCCCAGGCCGTGGGACTTGTTCCTGGCGCTGCGCTTGAAGAAGACGCGCCGGTTTCGGTAGCACACCACCAGGTCCCAGCCGAAGTTGAAGCCGGCCCACTGCCAGCTGCACGGCCCCTCCTTCAGCAGCCGGCGCCCGCAGCGCATGCTGTTCCCGGGCAGGGCGGGCACGCGCGCGTCCTCGGGCCCGGCCCCCTTGCTCTGCTCGGCCCGGATCAGGGCGAGCCACTGGTCTTTGTACACCGGGGCCAGCCACGAGGCCGGGATCAGCGCGTCGCGGTCAAGGACGTGCGCGGACGGCAGGTCGCAGACGATGTAGGCCAGCCGCAGGTGCCGGAACACTGGCACGAAGGCCCCGCCCTGCGGGGTCTCCAGGAAAGGGGTGCCCTCAGACTCCACCTTGGACCTGGCGAGCCACAGGTTGGCGTCGGGCAGCAGGGCTCTGCGGGGGCCCCTCCACGCCGGCTGCAGCTGCAAGTACACCCACTTTTTCAGCATGGCGTACACGTCCATCTCCACCTCCAGCACCAAGAGCTCTGAAGACGCAACGAGCACTTGCATCATAGCCGGGTCCACCTGCCGCAGTAAGAGCTCCTCGCTGCGGTGCGTCATCAGGTTGTCCAGCAGCCACCGGAAGCACGCGGTCCTGACGTCGGGGAGGCCGTAGCTCTCAGCCAGGTAGTAGTAGCTGCACACAGTCTGGGCACCGACCGCCGCCTTCATGACGTCCCCGCACCGCCGAATGAGCTCGTCCAGCTGCAGCAGGCTGGCCGCGGCCAGGATGGGCACGACGCGGCCGGCCGAGATGCGCACGGGGCTTTGGTACAGGGAGCCGAACGCGTCGTGCAGGGCCTCCCGATCGATGTTCTCGTCGGGCATGCGCAACTCGATGGTGTTCATGGTGGCTTCCCTCCACGCCCCGCTGAACATGCTGGCGAAGTACCCCGACTGGCACAGGTAGGCCTTGTGCAGGTTCCACGCCGCCCCCAGCGCGCGGATCTGCACGTCGCTGCCTTCCCCCCGGAGGAAGAGCTCCTCGTAAGCCGAACCCGAGGTGCGTCGGGCGCGCTTCCGGGGGGGCTGGCTTCCCGGACGCGCCCCCGAGTCTGTCTTCCGCTTGGGGCGCTGGCTGGCGGAGGGCCCGGCCTCTTGGCTGGTGGAGGGCCCGGCCTCTTGGCTCGAGCCCGCCCCCGCAGCAGCCGCGGCCGGGGCGGCCCCCACCACCTCCTGCGCCTGCCCACCGGCCTCTGGCTGCCCTGGGGCACGTGTGCCCCTGCGCCGCAGCAGCAGACTGCTCAGTGCGCCCATGGCCTGCGCCTTCCTCGAAGGCGCCGCGGACGCGCCCGGTGCAGGTGAGGCGTCCCTGCTGGAGCTCGGCCCCGGGGCCTTCTGGGAGCAGCTGACGGGGGCAGCCTCATCCGGCAGGAACCCACGCGAGAAGACGGCACCGGCACCGACCCGGACGCGGCGCTGCGCACCGTGTCCTCGCGAGGCGATGCTCGGGCGCCCCCTTCATGTCCTGCTGGTTCCGCGGGGCCCTCGGCGTGAACGGCCATGTCCTTTCAAGAACACCACTCGCCCCTTCCCACCTGAAATGCTGGCTGAGCCGGTGGGGTGGAGGTGGGGGTGGCATCCTGTTTTCTTCTGGCGGGAAACGCAAGCCGCCCTCATCCCGCGACTGGGGCTGGAGGACCCCGCGTGGGCCCAGGTTGGTGCCGGGCATGCGGAACTCTAGACCAGCGAACAGAGGCTCCCAGTGAGGCCCGTTCAGGTAACAGATGAGCGCAGGACCCTCGGCGATCGGGCGGAGTCCGGGCGCATTGAGGAAGGATGCCAGGGTGTGTCCTCCAGCGGCATCTGCGGAGTCCTAAGGGGAGCTGCTGGGCAGCTGAAGCCTAAGGCCGACCTTGTCTCTGTGACCGGGAAGGAAACCTTAATGCCCGAGGGCTTGCAGTTTCCCCAGCCACAGGTAAGTAAGAGGCTGCCATTTAGCCAGCCCGCAGGGTGCCCCCACCCCCAACGACATCCTCGTGCCAGTTTGGCCCCCGGCACCTAGCTTCCCCCATTAACTTCAAAGGCACTTCATCCCTGAGGCTGTGAAGCTGTTTCCCGAGATAAAGGTGGTAATAGCGGCCCCAGGCTTGGCTGGGCTTTTCTCCCCCTTTTTTAAAGATCTTGTTTATTATTTCCAGAGAGAGAGGGAGGGAGAGAAACAGCCGTGTGTGGTTGCCTTTCACCTGCCTCTTGGCTTTGCTTTTTCACTTTTCTTTGTAGCTAGTGTTTCTGGTTATGAAACTATTTTAAACGCTGTGCGTGCGCGCGCATGCACCCACCCGCACGTGCTGTGTCCAGATCAGCTGCTTCTGGGCTCCTGCCTTGGTGGTAAAAGGCAACTTGAGCTTGGGCAAGAGCCTAAGTTCCCAGAATACCTTTCAGCCTCATTTATGTTTTTCCACCAGAGGTAGGGCGCCAAGACCACGTGTGCGCAAACCTCCAAGGCAGAGGGACACGCACCTTTGTCAACGGGAATCCGATTATGCCCTGATCAAACGTTTATCCCCGTAGGGCTAGGGGACTCGAGATGACCAGCGCCAGGCACCAGGCCAAGCACGTGACACACTTGTAGCGAGAGAAAATGAAGCGTGCGTGAAACAGGTTTTCATCTTTGAGGCATGAGGAATATTAATTGCTGTACAGATACTAAATACCCTAAACCAATTTGTGTTGCTGAGGGAGGCAGCGCCTTTTAATGGCAAGGCTAGGGCAATATGAGGGAACCCACAAACATCTTCTGAATGAATACTGTGATTGGTTGAAGAGATACAAGGCTAAGAAATGTTCTTTTAATGACCAAGACACCAGGAGAAGAAAAACGGTGGCGCGGGGAAGGCTTTTAGTTCATTTGGCCCTGCCTGGAGCAGAATGTTCCCCAAATCCGTATACTGCAGTATAACGTTACGTTTCATTTTCATCTCTTCTGCTTGGGACTCTGCACAGGGGCTGACTAAGGGGGTCTAAATAAAGTCTGCAATGGGAAACTAGGTCGGGGTGTCCAGAGGGAGAAGAGAGGGAAATGCTCAGCTGAAGGCCTCAGCCTCCAAGCCTTGTCTACTCCTCTAAGAGAAAGGTCACTCCCCAGAGGCTCTGGAATGGACACAAGGTGGGACTCCTTGGTGGTGCTGGTCCAGGTGAGTGAGGAAGGAAGCTCTGCTTATTCAAAAGGAGATGGCTCTTAGCCACCCACCCAGGGAGAACACCGAGATGAAGCATTCGATTGAATTGCTTGACAAACAGCAATCGGGTTGATTTAAAAGCCATTGTAGTGGCTCTCACATGAGCTTTCCCTTTTGCAAAAGTGAGAGGTGTTTACCATCAATCTCCGTTTTGTCACTCAGTTCCTAAGAGACAAATCGTTTCAAGTATGGGAAGGCCAGAGGGACTTCAAAACAGTGATATGTGCGGATTCAGTCAGAGACATGTGATTCAAGTCATGAGAAGCTGTTACAGGATGAATTTCCCAGGCAGTGCTTACACCCACCGGGAGAAAGGAATGTAGTACATATTCCTACCATCCAGCCGAGTCATCGCCAAGTGCCCAGATCACAGGCAGCCACTGCTACTGCTCTGTTGAGACCTCTAGCCTCCACAGCACCAGGATCACATGCCTCCACAGACTGCTGGACAACCTGAGGGTCCCATGGAGGGAGGAGCTAGTGCAAGGAGTGCGGCAGCATACACCGGAACAAAATAGAGCCTACGGTCCAGGCAACACTTTTTTAAATTGTAACGATCGGGGTCCCATGGGATTACACAACCATGCAAGGTTTCAACGGCACCACTCAATGAAACATCATCTGCACGCTGCGCCATGCACCCATCTCCACAAGCAAAGTACCTCTCCATCTCCATTCACCCCCTTGAGCCCACCTCTACCTAACCTTGCCCTTCTTTTCCTCTGGTTATCACCACTCTGTTCTGCCTTTCTGTGTGTGTGTGTGTGTGTGTGTGTGTGTGTGTCTCTGTATATATATATATATATATATATACACACACACACATATATAATAATGTGTATATATATACATATATAATATATATATATATAATATGCGTGTGTGTGTATATATATATATTCTGGTGGGGCAGTGTATAGACATAGACACATAGACATATGACATAGACACATAGACATATGTTTTTGCTTATTCTCTCCACCTTCTTTCATCCAGTTCCCCAACGCTGCTTCCAACAGACAGCTGTCAGTCTGTTCCATGTGTCCATCCCTCTCTTTCTATTTTATTCATCAACTTATTTTGTTCATTTGAGTAGACATAGAAGTAGGATCATATGGTATTTGTCTTTCTTTAACTGGCTTATTTCACTAAGCATAATAAGCTCCAGGTCCATCCATGCTGTTGCAAAGTAAACATTTCCTATTTTTTTATGGCTGAGTAGTATTAGGTTGTCTAATATACCATAGATAATCAGGAATATGCAATACAGCAAGGCTCTTATTTAAAACTGAAGGAGAAATAAGGAGCATCCCAGGCCAAAAAAAAAAAAAAATGCCAAAGGAGTTCATAACCATCAAACCACTATTACGTAGGGTGTTAAAAAAAAACTTTTCTAAAGAGTAGGAAGAAAAATAAAAAGAGGAACATAAATATGTATAAGGAAATGGCAAAAAAATATGTACCTATCAACAATCACTTTAAATAAAAATAAATGAAATGCTCCTTAAATAACACAGTACAGCTAAATGGATAAGAAAACACTTCCCATACACGCTCTGTCTATAAGAGAACTACTTCAGATGGAAAGACACACATGGACTGAAGGTACAGGGGTGGGAAAAGAACACTGGAGAAAAGCTGGGGTAGCAACACTGACACCTGACGAAGGAGACTTTCAAATAGAGGCTGTCATAATGGACACAGAAGGATGTGACATAACAACAAAGACATGAATGAAACTCGATAAGATAACCCTTGTAAACACCAATGACCCACCTTAGCACTGCCTAAATAGGTAAATATGTAAAGCGAACCGGGATCAACCGAAAGGTAGAGTTTGAGAGCAATGCAGTCATAGTAGGGGGTTTACCACTCCACCGGCATCAATGGATAGATCTCCCAGGGTCAAAATCTCAAAAAGATAAAATAGGCATCCCTAAATGACACAGCCGACGGACTTCATGGGTACTTTAAGAACATTTCACACCAAAGCAGCAGACCGTGCATGTTTCCCAAGGAATGGAACCATGTCCAGGGTAGAACATATGTTAGGCCACAACATGTGTCTCCGTACATTAAAGAAGTCTGATATGTATCAGTCTTCTATCAAGCACCTTCTCTAACCACAATGGAGTGAAACTCAATTACAAGAAAAAAACTGAAAAACACACAAACTGATGGAGGCTAAATGGCATGTGACTAAATGTTGACTAGGTTAACAATGAGATAAAAAGGGAAAAACCTACATGTTGTAGTGTGATCATTTGAAAAACAAATTTTAGGGTTAAACAAAAATTGTAACATGCCCCCCACCGTATACTATACCCTTATGTGCCCATGTGAATGGCTATAGTTACAATGTCAATTTTGTCAAGTGTTGGCAAAGATGTAGAGGAACTAGAACTTGCCCGTACTTCATGTGGGGGGTAGGGGGGTGCAGGATGGTACAGCTACATTGGAAAGACGTGGGGTAACTTAGTCCTTTCAGGCTGCCATAATGAAAATAATGCAGACTGGATGGCTGACCGCAGAAATGTCTTTCTTACCATTCTGAAAGCTGGAAGGTCCGTGATGAAGGAGCCAGCATGGACCTGGTTTGGTGAGGGGCCTCTTCCTGGTTGGTCCCAGGCCCCTGTCACTGTGTCCCCACATGGCTGATGGGTGACCAAGCTCTCTGGAGTCTCTTTGACAAGGGCATTCAGGCCATTCATGAAGACTTCCCTATCACGACCCAGTTACCTCCCAAAGGCCCCACGTTCTAATACCACCACATTGGGCATTAGAAATTTCAATGTGAATTTGTGAGGGAAACAAACATTCAGACCACAGCAGGCAGTTTCTTCAACTATTACACATACAGCTATTAGATGATTCAAACAGTCTAGGGCTGGGAATTGACCCAAGACAGAGGAAAGCCTATGTACAACAGAGGCCTGTATATGAAGGTCCGGAGAAGTTTTGTTTATAAAGCCAAATCATGGAAACATCCCTAGTGCCCGGCACACAAATGGGTAAACAAACTGTGGCATTTCCACCTAATGGAGCACTTGTAACAATAAAAGGAACGAACGGTTGATACATGCTGCAGCGTTAATGGATCTCAATGTGCTCAGGGTAAGAAGTCAGAAAAAATGAGTATATGCTCTTTGATTCAATTGATGTGAAATTCCAGAAAATGCAAGCTAATATATTTAGACAGAAAGCAGATCAGTGGTTGCCTAGAGACTGGAAGGAGGGAGAATCAGTAGGAGACAGAGATGACAAAAGAGTAGGAGCAGGGAATTGACCACAACGAACATCACATGGGTAGTTATCCCTTGGAGGAGTGTGTGTGTGTGTGTGTGTGTGTGTAAGGAAAGGGCAACGAAGCAGGATAACACAGGGTGCCTCCCAGTAACCCGCAAAATTTTAGTTGTTTTTGAGAACAGGGATCGCTCATTTTGCCTGATTAACAAACAAATCACAGAGAGAAGGGAGGAGAAAGGGGGGAGAGATTTACGAATATGGCTCTCGCAACTATGGAGGTGTGGTAACTATTTCTGATATTCTATAATTGATCTTGGGATGATGGGGCTATGCAAATGGCCCCAGGTTGTTTGCATCTCCACATTCCCAGTGTTTTCTTTTCTTCTTTTCTCAGCTGCTGTGTAAAATTCTTTCTTCATACAAACCTTCCACCCTGGCTGGTAGCACAGTGGATAAGGCGCCAGCCTGCGAACCTAAAGGTCGCAGGTTCGATTCCCCAGCCAGGGCACATAACCAGGTTGCAAACCAGGTCTCCAGCCAGGTCTGTAGCTGGAGGCAGGTGAAACGCAACCATACGTTGATGTCTCTCTGCCTCTCTCCCTTCCCCTCTCTCTGAAAAATAATGAAATAAAATCTTTAAAAAAAAAAACCTTCCATCCACAAGCCTCAACATTTGTGTTTGCTTCCTGTCCAATTGCAGACATCTCCAGCTAGCCACGCCTGCCACCATAATAATACAGGCTTTGTCCAAACTGCTCTCCCTTTGCGTCTCCCAGCAAGTGATCCCCTAGGGCAGTGGCTGTTGCGCCACGCTTTCATTCCCTGAGTAATGGTGAGTAACACGCTCTTCTTTCAGGGGCAGCGGGCTGCCTTTCTGCCACCTTACCACGTCTGATTAAAACAAATCTTGGGTACATTTTGAAACAGGAGACCAGCAAGTCCAGATCCCGTAGGATAGGCTGGCAGGCTGGAGACCAGAAAAGAGCAGAGGCTGCAGAGGCCTTCTTGGTCAGGGGAAGGTTTGTTCAGCCCCCAACTGAATGGATTATGGCCACATGCATTAAGGGGGTGCAACCTGCTTCACTCACAGTCCACCAGGTGAAATGTAAAAACTCAGCATCCTAATCTCACACAAACATCCAGGTGGGAACGGTGGCCCAGCCAGGTTGACACATACGACAAACCCTCACAAGTTCGCCCCTTATCACCTTGGTATCCACGTGCATCTCCTTCAACTGTACTTCATCCCCAACTAAAGACAATGACAGTTATAGTTCCACCCGTGAGGATGCAACTGTCCTGCACACAAATCAACACACCCTACCCTTTTCACAACCAGAGGATGCAAAGTCCTTGGGGGATGCTGACTCTCTCCTTGATATCCCCTAACTCAGCGACGTTCGACCAGCGTGCCACCAGAATTTTTGAGACGTGCAATACCTGGCTACTTAGTCAAGGGCACTGGCCTCTTTTCCCTTAGGTTCATCAGTGAAAAAGTGACAGCAGCCTACACAACAATAACCCTCCGGTGTGAAGGAATCCAAATGAAACCTACATTCTCATGTGATCGGCACAAACTAGAATATGTTTTGTGGCGTGCCGCAACATTTTAGCAGTGGGTTTACATGCGCCATGAGGTGAAAAAGGTTGAAAGCTGCTGCCCTCACTTACTCTGACGCCAATCTGACACCACTTAAATTATACGATCCCAGGTCAATATAGCTTATGTTACGAGACACGGGAATACCAAGGGAAGAGGAATTGACTGGGCAGACAGACAGGTACTTACTCAGGAGTGGATTCATCATAAAACAAGGAAGAAGCCCTCATAACAACTCCAGTGTCCCTTTTCGTAGCTGGCCACGTGGCCGTAGCGGGTATCTTTATCTATCTTCACCTACTACCCATTCCATATCCCTGCCCGTGGCAACCACCCCAGCCAGTCATGGTTCTTCGTGTGGTGGGGAGCCCCGCCGGCCCTTCATTTCTGCAGGGTCTGGACCGTTAGCAACCCTGCCAAATCGGACTGTTAGTTTTCCGTTGAGTTTCATCGCAGGGCAGGTTATCACAAGGGATGCCTTCAGGGACGCCCTGTATTCCGGGCGTACTCTACCTGCCTCTCTGGTGGGCAGGCAGTCTAGCTTCCCCTTGGTGGTCAGTGTCCATGAGCTCGGTCAGCACAGCAACTCCCTTCTTTGCCTGTTGGTCCAGTGGCACCAGAAGTCCAAAGGGGCTGGGTGGCAGCCTTCATTTTCAGTTCCATGGAATCATCGTTGTGTCTCCCTGGGCAAGCATCCCTCCCTTCGGCACGGAGACCTTTGGCTAGCCCAGCAGAGCATGAGGTAGTGCGGGCCCGAAGCCAACTTTGCACCACTGGGACATTACCCGTGACAGTGAAGACCCCACCCGTTTTGACGGCTTGATTCCCGGGCCCGTGACCCCAAGCTACCGCAGGAACATGTGGTTCTGTCTAGCAAGTATCCTGCCACACACGGTGGAAAATAGAGACAGTTGTTGATGAAGGTACAAGGAACATTGTACATATGACAATGACGCTTCCATCCCCTTCGAAGGAGGCAGCTGGGGACCTCACACAGTTCTCCCAACGTTTCGTCCACCGTGCAACACACTCTGCAAGGTCCTTTGTTGGAGCAGCTGCGTGGCTGCATTTTCCTGAACCTCATCGGCGGTCCGAAATCTCTTTCCTTTCCAAGGTGATTTTCGTTTTGGGAAAAGCCAGAAGTCTGGGCTGTAGGGTGGCTGAGTCACCAGGGCTATCTGACGTGTTGCAAAAGTAATAATAAACAAACAAACAAAAACTCTGCATGAGCCATGATGCCTGAGCGGCAATCGGTCATGGTGAAGCTGCCAGTCACCGTAGCTGCGGCCATCCTCGCCATGTTGCATCTACCACCTGATGAAGGACATTGAGTGATTACCAGGCAAAGGGATGGAGAAACATCTCAGCAGCCTGGGGTGCCACCTGAGACGAGTGGTTTCTAATCCCCCAGCTGGGCTTCCCAGCCGGCAGCAACAAAGCTGAGAGTAAGACAGCACCCAGCTGTGAAAAGCAAAAAGCCGCCAGGTTTAGTGGCTTGTCAGAGGCTGCGAGAGACTCAGTTCTTAAAGGGACCATGCACGCAAATACCCTGGCACCCACTTACACTGGGCTCCGGTGGAGAGAGGGCAGCGTGGACTAGAGACACTTGGGGAGAGTTTGGGGCAGTGGCTTTGGGGAGAGAAATTAGGGAGCAGCCCATGGGGTCCCAGTGCTGACCACCCCCCATACAGCAGGCAGACCACTCTTCTCCAAGTGGTGGTAGCCTGAGGGGAAGCAGCAGCCCCACCCGTAGGAATTCACCTGCCCAGCCCAGCAGTGCCTAAGACCAACAGCTGATCACAGGTTGATTGGATTAAAAACAGAATTAAGGTGCCTACCGCTGACAATTCCTCACAGAGGAAATGGATTAACAACTGCAAGACAAAAAGACAGTGGATCTCCCTCCTGTCATCTCCAACAGGAAGACTTGGACACAAGCTGACATCACCAGGGGCAGATCCAGGAAGTCAAGAAAGTGCATCTCTACACTACGGAAGATCACACCACAAAGACAGGAAGTCAAAGCAGACCAATCTAAGAAGCAGAAACAAATCAGAGGAGTCACCTAAAATGGGGAGAAAAAGAAACAACCCCTCAGGGAAAGGAAAGGAGGACTCCCTAGAAAGAATGCTAAATGAAACACAGAGACAAGCAAACGATCAGACATGGAATTCAAAATAATGGTTATAGAGAAGCTCAATAAGCTGAGAGAGTTCAAAGAAAAAGACAACGTCAGGAGAACTACAAAGAACTCCAGGGAAGCTGCAAGGAACTTCCTGAGAACTATAACAACATTAAAAAGGGCATAGAAACGATCGATAAGAGCCAGGAGGAAATGAAGGATAGAGCCAGATACAGTGAATAGGCCTTCAGTGGGCAGGGGGATGGGGGTGGGGGAGGGGGGAGGAAGAGGCAAAGAAGGGGAGTAGTTTAGACAAGAACCTAGTATGGAAGAACCATGGACATGGACGACATGTGAAATTGACTTTGTGGGGGAGTGGGTGGTTGGGGAAGGGGACAGAAGGGAGCAAAAAGGGGATGGATGTAATACAACAATAAAATTAAAAAAAAAAAAAAATAACGGCATACCTTAATGAAAAGAATGCATTAGAAGGAACCAAGAGCAGACTGAATCAAGTAGAGGATCTAATCAACGAGCTGGAGGACAAGGTAGAAAAGAATTTCCGGACAGTGCAACAAAAATGAAAAAAGACTGAAAAAGAATGAAGAGGTTTTTAGAGAGCTGCAGGGCAACATGAAATGTCATAATATTCATTTCATAGGGATCCCAGAAGGAGAAGAGGAGCAGGGGATAGGAAAGCTGTTTGAAAAAGTAATGACAGAAAACTTCCCTCACTTGAGAAGAGAAAGTCACGCAAGTGCAGGAAGCACAGAGGGTCCCAAGGAAGATGAATCCAAACAGGCCCAAACACTCCGAGACACAGAAGAACTAAAATGGCAAATTTCAAAGACAAGGAGAGCATCCTAAAAGCAGCAAGAAAGAAATAGCTCGTAACCAAAAGGGGGCTCCGATAAGGTGATTCCTTGATTTCTCAACAGAAACGCTACAAGCCAGAAGGGAATGGCAAGAAATATTCCAAGCAATGAAAAACAAAGGCCTGCAACCAAGACTACTCTGCCCAGCGAGGCTCTCATTCAAAATGGAAGGTGGAATAAGGAGTTTCCCACGCAAAAGAAGGCTCAGAGACTACATCTCCACCAAGCCAGCATTGTAAGAGATTCTGAAGCACCGGTGACAAACACAAGGCCTAACCGGCCGAATCCCGCCCTCCACCTTGTTTAATCCGGCCCAGCACCTTGTTTCACTTAACTATGAAGGAGTAGTAGTTACATTATACAGTCCTATAAAATGTAAAAATACATTCGGCCCTTTGAAGGCAACAGCGAGGCTGATGCGGCCCCCGGTGAAAATGACTTAGACAGCCCTGTCTGCATTAAGAAGATGAAGAAACAGAGAGAGGAGGAGGAACGCAGGCACAAAGGGAAAAATTGACAATGAATAAGTACCTATCTATCAATGACGTTGAATGTAAATGGACTAAACGCACCAATCAAAACACGTAGGGTAACTGAATGACTAAGAGCCAACTTCACCTTAAGAATGCTTTCAAATCATCCAGTTATAAGTCGATTTTTCTAAGCAATGTATAATTTTGTATTTGTGTTGCATCTGCATCACTGCAGGTTAGGTTCTTAGGTTGAACTGATTTCCTAAGACGGGAAAATCAAGAGAAATCGAATGCAATTAAGGAAAAAGTAAGAAGATGTGGATGTGTATTACCTAGAATGCATGCTGTCTTTCTTACTCACCGTTACAAAATATGTGAGCTTGATGGTGGGATTTTATTAGCAATTTATGTTTTAAATATCACCCAATGGGTAGTTGGTGTGTTGAGGAATCAGTCCGTCTTTAGACGAGATCGGGCACGTTCAGGGTGGTATGGCCGTAGACTCGGTCCATCTTTAGGTTGGACAAGATGCTGAGAATGAAGACTTATTTGGGATGGAAGTATATATTCTCACATGAGCATTTAAATTAGATGAGATTCCCTTCAAATAGAGAGTGGAAATAGACATTTCTAGCAACGAAGGCTCCTAAACTGGGGATGCTTGGGGAAATGCATTCATGCTATAATAAACTTCATTATTCAAATGCGAACGTATCTAACCTCTACCTCCACAGCCTCTTAAATAGTTGAGTGTTTAGTTTAGGATCTCATAGGAAGTCAACAAATAGCTAGAATACTATGCAACAAAATTATTTCAATCCTAGTTTGTTTTTTTACCTCAAATTAGTTGGTAGCATAATTTCTACTCTGGGGGGGGCAGCTGAGCACTGCCTTATTCTGAAGACTTTGACTTATAAAACACATGGAGAGGAAAAACAGAGAATATGAAACAACATAAGACCTGTGCATGGCAAAAGTAATAATAATAAATATTAATTCCATCTATTATCTAAGATGGAAAACTCCAGAAAGAGTAAGTTGTAATAAACCACAGTGAAAGACAAATACCGTATGATCTCATCCATTACAGAACAATAATGAACCAAGCAAACAAACAAGCAAAACAGGACCAGATACATGAATACAATGAATAGACCTTCAGTGGGCAGAGGGGAACGGGGAGGAGGAGGCAAAGAAGGGCAGCAGTTTAGTCACGGAACTAGCATGCAAGAACCATGGACATGGACAACAGGTGAGATTGACTTTGCGGGGGAGTGGGTGGGTGGGGAAGGGGACGGAAGGGAGTACAAAGGGGATGGATGTGGCCTTGGCAGGTGGCTCAGCGGATACGGTGCCGGCCTGCGAACCCAAAGGTCTCTGGTTCGATTCCCAGCCAGGGCACATAACCAGGTGGCAAGCTGGAGGCAGGTGAAAGGCAACCATACATTGATGCTTCGCTTCCTTTCTTCCTCCTTCCCTTCCCCTCTCTCTAAAAATAATGAGTAACATCTTTTAAAAAGAAATAAATAAAAATAAAATGAGCATCATGTTAAAATAAGGGGGACGGACGGATGTAATACAACCATAAAATTAAATTAAAAATAAAAAAGAATAAGTTGTAGTACCAGTAGCTTCAACTACAGTTGAGTTGTATTAATGGAGAGGGTGGGATCTGACTCAGTAACCAAGTTCATTTTTTACTATGGGTTTGGCACTGTCTGCAGGACAGCTTTCACAAAAGCGAGTTCTGCAAGACACCATTTCTGTGATATAGTCCACAAAACTAGCATGCCAGAGTAAAATAAGTTTTAAAGAAAAAGGCTTAATTTACTCCCCGATATCTAAAATATTATCATTGAACATGTAATAATGATATAAGCCGTGGACATATTTTCAAGTTTTTGTATTAACTCTTCAAACTCCAGAATGTACTTCAAGTATTTGTAAAAATATATGTGTGTGTAAATGTACTTGGGCCTGTGCTTGGTAATGTTGCGAGTGATATCCCTGAAAAAAGTCATCTTTCAGCAGGTTAATTAACATAAGCATTTTGAAATAACGAAAAGAAAAGTTTGTAGTAATATGATTTGAGAGGCTGGCAGATAGAAGGCAGAAATTAAATGGTGAGTTGTCTGGATGTGAAGAAAAACGAAGTACGCGTTGGTGGATACAGAAGAGAGGGGGATGTTAAGAAAAATGAAGGAAATGGAGAAGCCACAGAACTGACACGCATGACACATGGACATGAACTAAGTGGGGCATTCCCGGAGGGAATGGGGGTGCTGGGTGGAGAAGGGGGAAGGGGGCAATTGGGACAACGGTACTAGCAAAAGCATTAAAGTACATTAAACAATTAAAAATTAAGTTGAATTAAATTTTTAAAAGGCCAAAAAAAAAAAGAAAAACGCCCAGTTACCTTGGTCTTGATTTTGCTGCGCCTTAGCCACGCCTTCTTCGGGCACGGCTGGAACCAGACAACTTCCTTAGAGATGACTGGGCCTTCATTTCCGGGTCAAAGCTGTAGACCCAGGATTCATGTCCGGTTCTGACCTTCTTGAGGAAATCTGGTTCATCGGTAGCTGTTAAGTCCAGTCGTTAACCGCTGCAGCATGGTGTCCCTTCTGCTCCGGTAGCAGAAGCTGGGGGACAAACTTTGCCATGCCGCATTTCATGCCAAGATCCTTCCTCAACATCTGGGACACAGTAGTTTCTGGAATCCCCCGATGAGCTTCTAGTTCTCCCACTGTCGGTCACTGACCTTTGTTGATGGCAGCCCGTACACGTTCAACATTCTCAGGTGTTCTGCTAATTGCAGGCCTTCCAGAACGTGGATCACGGTCAGCAGGGTCTGGTCCGCCTCCGAAGCGTTGGCGCCACAGGTTTGTTTGCGCTGTGCTCATGGCGTGGTCCCCGAAAGCCTTCTGAATCATCTGGATCGTTTCCCATGGAGGAATGTTCGAGCTTAACACAAAGTGTGATACAGATTCGTTGTTTCGCCTGCTCAGTGATTTTGAACGCGATGGCCACGTGGCACACATGCCCACTGAATGGCCACGACTGGCTAGCCCAGTGAAGTCATCATTGTTCACCTATGCGCATTCCAGTCCCCTCCCCTTGGCTGCCAGGTTACGCCGATGTCCCCCAAGCCATTCTCCTTATATTAACGACGGCTGGACTCTGCCTGGACAGACCTCCTGGATTGGATGACGAATCAGGGTAGACGCCACTGCCTGGAGGTCCTTGCCCCAGCCCGGGAAGGTACTGCCCCCTAGCTGGTGCAGTATCTGAGCCTTCAGATGGTCTTCCGTGAAGGGACCTGAGCTCCGCTGCATTCCAGAGGGGTTGGGTCCATAAACTGTCTCAAGTCTGGGAACCGATTTGGGGGCTGTGACTTCCTGTTATGTTTTTTGTTTGCAAGTTAGACTTTTATCCCCTTGAGCTAGGATTCTTTTTTCCTGGTAATACAGCTCCAGTAGGAATGTAGTAGGCTTCCTATGTGTTTCCTTCGAGTAACAAAATCAGGATCAAGTAGGCAGCTCCAGACGTCTCTTGCAGTCAGACTATTCTGACTCTGCTGGCCACTGCGGGAACAATGCCTGCTTTACCTCTGGAGGAAGAACGATGCCACTTGGGTCCTGCCACCTGGATGTGCCACTTATTCCCATTGCCTTTAGGTTCCCCAATGCAGGGGCAGCGGCTCCCACTGTGAGTTCTCGTCTCCGGAGAAGAGTGACGATCATGGAGCTCCTCGGGGATGCCGAGGCTCCCTTCATACATGTATGCCTCGCAGTGGTGGTGAAGGGGGTGTTCCGTGGGCCCTGCCAGGATGGGTGAGCAGGTGTTAGGTGCCGAACGCACTCCAACACCCCAACCTCCCCAAGCCTTTGAATCGTTTCTTCTGTAGCAAACCAAGGGCACGTCTGGCATTTCCAGGTCCCATGCTGTCGGCCACACGTAGGGCCATGTGTTAGCTGACCGAGCAACCAACCAGACTCACAGAACCCTTTCTAACGGGGCAAGCTGCACCAGTACGTGCAGAATCTCTGCTGAGCGGGCCCGTGTCGGTAAATCGTCCCGGGTCCAAATGTCTGTTTCTTCCGCTCTTATCCCACGCGCTTCACATCCAAACCCAGGCATGCCTCCCTACTTCTGTCTGTCACGGATGAGAGAAAACTAGCCGCCTTTTAAAAGTACAGCACACCTCCTCCTGGGTTACACTTTGTGCCCCACTTTCGGGGTCCTTCTGAGACTGGGGTCCTGTTACAGGTCTGGAAGCAGAGAGGGGTGCAGGGTCCTGAGGAGCATCAGCAGTGTCTTTCAAGGACATTTCCTCCTCCAGGGAGGCCATGACACTTCCCTCAGGCCATTCAGGCCTCATCTCCTTAGACTGTGGTGGTGCGGGGAGAGGCTGCTTCCTCTGGTGAGGACGGCTCGTGAGGGCTCAGGAGCTCAATGTTCCCAGCGTCAACAAGGTCCTCCCACATGTTCCCATTCCAGCAGGCAGGACCCCACTCCCCCCGGCGAACTCCTTCGCTTCTACGGTAGGTGCGTCGGGAGTTTGGGGATTCAATTTGCGTTGTCGTTCCGCCCACTCACCGAATGAGATGCTGGCGTCGAGGTGGCAGAACAGAAGGGTCTCTGTCGGGACAGACGTAGAAGCTTTGAGGTCGTGTCAGCAGTGCTTGAGCAGGGCATTGATAACTCTGAGCTCATCCCTTCCTCTCGCCACGTGGTTCAGTGCCATTAGGAGCAAGCAGACATTCCCACTACATTCTTTGAGTTTGACAAGAATGTTGGAAGGTGTCAGATACATGGCCACTCAGTTCCCTGCCTCTTCTGAGTGCTTGATTAGGACGATGCAATGGCGAGATTGTGTGCGTCTCTACGGCCACATGAACAACCAGGATGCTCTTGACAGCTGGAGATGCGGTCGTGTCTTTACTTTTTGTATTCATTTCTTTCCCTTTTGAGGAATTATTTATTTATTTTAAGTGCGTGCGCGTGTGTACGCACGGATGGATGGACGTATTTTTCCATCCACGTATGGTTGCCTCTCACCTGTCTCCGGCTGGGGACCTGGCTGGAGACCTGGCTTGCAACCTGGTTATGTTGCCCTGGCTGGGAATGGAACCAGCGACCTTTGGCTCGCAGGCCAGCGCCTTATCCACTGAGCCACCATCATGAGTGCCTGTTGCTCGGGGGAGGTCAACTTTTTGTTCTGCTCGGACCTTCACTGGGTTGCATTAGGCCCACCCTCACTATAGACGGTGATTCAGGTCAAGTCCTCAGATTTAAAACTTGTTCTCATCCCAAAGCCTCCACGCAGAATCATCCTTCCTCGTGCTGGACCACATACCTACCTGGGCACCGTGGCCCAGCCAAATGGACGCATAAAACTAACCATCACCGTTCCTTCCTTTCAGTCTTTTCCTTTTCGTGCCCTCTCTCTCTCTCTCACTTTCCTTTGAACAGAGATGATGCAGCCTGGCAAGAGGTTCACGGCCTGTGGGTTCCATCATTCATGTGGGTCCCATGAAGTCTTCCGCGGACTGGTCACCACAACTTGACGAACTAGTTTGGGAAAGCATCTGTAGTTTCTTTTTACACGTGACCAGCCTGCACCTGTGAAAGGCCACGTGATCTGCTCCAGGCTAAACGGACAGTGTGAGGTCATGCCGGGAGTCAGACGCAGGCCTCCTGCATTAAGATTCCTAGCTCTTCCAAATGACCCGGAGCTCCGGAAAACCTCAGCAGAGGGTGCACTGAAGACTGCGACACCGGCCCCATTTTAAACCTCTGATGGACATCCATAGTAGTCCCGGAGTCACCCTGGCTTTTACCGTGTGCCATTTGCATGAGGCGGGCATTCTCAGTTCCATTTTCCAGCTCTGCCTTTACTCGTTCCGTCTGTGTTAGGTGAGCTTTCTGTTGCACTGGACAGAAAGCCGCACTCGGGAGAGGCTGGCTCTTCTTTGCGTTGAGCCCGCTGACCTGTGAAACAGGAACCGCCAGCCAACTGGTAGGAAAAGGTGTCCTGGAGCAGTCTTGTCCTCTCACAGGGCTGCCATCGTGTTTCCTCACCCGCTTAGGTAACGTTATTAGCTTTCATCGCGGGCCCGGATGGACTCTGCCTGGTTGGGTGCAGCCCTCTTTGGGGGCGGTGGCAACAACGTTTTCATTTTTAAGTCGTAAGCCCGTGGATCGGACAGTATCCATTAAACCTGAGTTAACCTCCAGCTCTTAAAGACTAGGAATGAAACAATGGGCTTCACTGGCTGAATAAAGTGCGAAGGGAAGGAGAGAAACAGAACCTGATGGTTTCAATGAAAATAATACGACGGGCTCCGCAAACTAAGCCTGAACGCTCGAGATAGTGACTCCCATCATTTTTTTTTTTTTTTCCCTCACCAAGCCGTTCTTCTGGCATAAAATACACCCCAAACGGGGAACATTGAGTTGAACTCCGTGGTGGGTCCAAACCACTTTTCTGTATGTCATGAAAACAGTAACAGTGGCCTCAAGAGGCCATGTTCAGCCCAGGGCAGGGACTCTCCTTAGCCTCTCCTTTGTGCCTGGCACGGTGCCCGCAACTGTAAGGAGTTCAAGGATGCAGCCACTCTGATGGCGGTGGGGGGGAGGAAGAGGCACTAGGTGAAATCCAGTCAGCACGCAGGTGCGGTGGCCCTTTATCCAGCCGGTGCCGTTCCGGGCACCTTGCTACCCGGAGAGGAAAGTGTGAGCAGGAAGAAAATGTTCCCTCATGAGTGGCCTTGGAATCAAGCTGGGAAAAAGGAGAAAGAAGTTGAGCCGCCATTCATGGTCAGGCTGGAAGTGCAAATAGGTTTCAGAGAGGAAAGCCAGCGAGGCAGACTGGGTGGTGGGGGGTGTGGGGGGATGCAAAAGTGGAACTGGAAGGGCGAGTGAGCGTTCTACAGACAGAGGAGGGGAGAAAAACATATTGGTAGGAGGAGGAGGGAAAAGTGAGCACAGGCACAGAGCTGGGAATGGGCATGGCAAATGGGGGCAGCAGCGACCGCGAGTTATCAGAACATGAAAGAAAGAACTGCTGAGAGCATCGCAGGAGTGGCTGTCAAGTACACCTGCTTGACAGCAGGTACACAGAGCCGCCTGTGCTCTCATGGGGCCACGGAGAGCACAGTGGACGGGAATCTGAGGGCCGGCTGGGGGTCGGCCTTGAGTCAGACTAAGACTCAGAAAAGGACACTCCCGGTTCGGCTTAGGGAAGGCTGCTCGCAGGTGCTGTTGGGGCTCTGCACTCAGTACGTGGGCGGCCTCGGGTAAGTCGCCGAGCTGCTCCCTGCCAGGCTGCCCTGCCTTACGGACTGTGATGGCAGGACAGGGACAGCCGCGTGCAGCTCTCCCACACCTGTAGTAAAATCAACGAGAGACGATGCCGGCAGAAATGGTTCCTTATTTACTGCCTTATCTATCTATCATCTATCTATCTATTTTGAGAGCCAAATAAAAATCGAGTCTTCCTTTTCCATTTTGTATCCTAGCAGCATGGTGAACAGTGGATCCTGAGTGTACAGCAAGAAGGGTGTGCCACCTTCTATGTCTGGGCTCCAGCAAGAAGGGGGCGCACACTTGTACGCCTGGGCCCCCGGTTCCCTCATCTGTCAAACCAAAGTCAGGCCAGGAGCCATCCCACTTCCTCCCAGACTGGGTGGTTGCAAGGGTCACGTGCACAAGACCAGAGAGGTTTCTGCCAACTCTGAAACGGCAGGCCAGCGTGGCTCATTTCTCTCACTGATAAGCGAGAAGTGAGTTTTCTGATCAGTTGCGATCTGCTATTGGAGCCTGGCCTGTCGTCCCGCCCGAATGGCTGCATTTCAGGGAGCGAGCTGTGCTTTGGCGCAGCATCCCGTGCCGGCCTTGAGTCGGACTAAGACTCAGAAAACGACACTCCCGGTTCGGCTTAGGGAAGGCTGCTCGCAGGTGCTGCGGCTGCAGAGCTGGAGGGTGGCCCTGGGGCAGTGGTTCTTTTGGCTGGTGGCGGCCAGGAGAGGAAACGCCGACAAGCCCTCGGGCAGGGGCAGGGCCCAGCAGTCAGCGTCGCTTAGTTCCCACGGACAGCCTAGTGACGTCGGGCCGAATCCTGAACAGTTTTCTGTCCTTCAAGCCGAAGCTCCGTTTGGGATGAAGATCCAAGGCTTATGTGAAAAGGAATGACGTTTGCACGTACACTTCAACACGGGGCAGCAGCGCCTGAGCTGGGCGCTCGGTTTCCGGAAGCGAGAACGCAGACTTCAAGGGGGGTTGCCCAGCGTTCTAGCCCCACAAGCGTCCCCCTCGGGCGCTCTCGCTGCCGAAGCTCCCGCCAGTGTAGGCAAACCCGCACCAGTGCCCTGTCCTGCCTGTCCTAGCCTTCCGGCCCTGGCGGACTTCCTGTGTCGCTGAGCAGGCGCGCGCACGCACACACCACACACACACACACACACACACACACACACACACGTGTGTGCACACACGGAGACCCCGGAGACACGGGTGCCTCCGAGCCGGTCTTTAGTTCAGACGGTCCTCCCGGGGCCTCCGAGGCCAGGCCAGGCCTCACTCCCAGCGAGGGCACGCGAGGCGCCGGGGAGGGGCGGGGCGGTGCGCAGGCGCGCCCGGCGTGCGCCCTCAGGAAGGGGTGGAGCCCAAGCGACGGAAGGGGTGGAGCCCAAGCGACGGAAGGGGTGGGCGGTGGGCCCTCCGCTCGCGTGCGCCCCAGCCAGCGCCGGCCTTCCAGAGGACCCCTGCCTCGGGCCTCCTGAGGGCCCCGGCTCCCCCAGGCGCCGAGAGTCCCGGGCAGGCGGCCCCGGGGCCCGCAGATCTGCCCCAGCGGCCCGCGACCGAGTCCTGAGGCCCCGCCCCCCAGCTAGCGCCACGTCCACGGCGCCCCACTGTGACGTCACCCCGCAGGCCACCGTCGGGACCGCGTCCAGGTGCCCGGGAGGCGCCCGGGACCGCTGGCCCGGGTCTGCGCGCCAAGCCGGGAGTGCTCAGCCCTGCCCGGAGGCCGTCCTAGAGCGAGTCCTGCAGCCCCGGACGCCTCGGGCGCTTCCCGTCACTCGCCGATCCCGGAGAGAAGGCAGGCCTCATGGGTGAGGCCAGAAAGGCCACCCGCCGGGGGGCGGCCGCCCCAGGCTCCCGCCAGGCCCGGCGGGGAGCTCTGCTGTCCTTGGGAGGCGGAGACGCTCCCCGAGTCCTGGTCCTCTGCAACTGCGGTGGAGACGCGAGCCCGGAAGCCGGCGCGGCGTCGGACGCCAGGGGCAAGGCGCCCAAGCAGGTCCTGGCCAGGAAGGTGAGCGGCACGGTCAAGTGGTTCAACGTGAAGAACGGGTACGGGTTCATCAACAGGCACGACACGCGGGAAGACGTCTTCGTGCACCACACGGCCATCGCGCGGAACAACCCGCGCAAGTACCAGCCCAGCGTGGGCGACGGCGAGACCGTCGAGTTCGACGTGGTGCAGGGCGATCGCGGCGCCGAGGCCGCCAACGTGACCGGGCCGGGCGGCGCCGCGGTGCAGGGCAGCCGCTTCGCGATCAACCGCTCGCGGGTCCGCCGCGGCGCCTACTTCCGCCAGCGTGCTCGGCGGCAGCCCCGCCGCGCCAGGGGCGCGGAAGACCACGGCGGCGGCGGCGGCGGCGGCGGCGGGGACGGCGGCAGACAAGACCGGGCTGCCGCCCAGGGCCGCAGGCGCCGCCCGGCCAACCGCGCCCGGCCCCCGCGTCTGCGGCGCCTCGCGCTCGTCCGCCGCGCCCCGGCCGAGCCCCGCTGCCCTGCCGCCACCGCGGGCCTGCAGGCCTCGCCGCCGCCGTCGCCCCCGCCGCCGCCGCCGCCGCCTGGGCCGGGTGCCGCCGCCGTCGCCGAGGGCGCCCCGCTGCGCCGGGGGATCGGCCCCAGCTACCTGATGAGCCGCCCCCGGGGCCGAGGCGCGGCCCGGGCTGCGCAGCCCTCGCCCGACGTCTCGCGGGAGCCGGAGGCAGAAACCCCGGAGAGCAAGAGCGAGGCCGACGGCCAGAAGCGGGGGCCCCCGCCGCGCTACGCCTCCCGCCGCCCCATCCGGGCGCCCGGTCACTTGCCGCCGCTGCCGCCGCCACCGCCACCGCCACCGCCGCCCCCGGGCGACCAGGCCCAGAAGCCTGAAGCAGGAGAGGGCCAGATCTTCGGGAAGGGCCCTGCGGGGAAACCCGCCGGCGCCGCCGAGGGGAGCGACGCCTCCTCCGAGGGGGAAGCCGCACTGGCCGAAGCCCCCTCCGCCCCTCCGGTCCAGTAAGCCCGGCTGCCTCCGGGGGACTCCCTGGTCAGGGCTGCAGGTGATGGCCCCTGGAAGAGATGGTGCCCTCCGGCATTTCGCGGTCCACACATCGCTCCTGACTGTTAGGTTTGCGCCCTGAGAAAAATGCACGCCCTTCCCCTAGGTTTGAACGTCCACGAAGACCTCCATCTGCATATTTCTAAACTCCTCCCTTTCACCGGCTTCCTCGGTGCCCCCTCCCACCCGCATGCACACGCCTCTCGCTCCATTCTTTTCAAAGAGCTGACCGCTCGCCCAGCCCTGGTTCGACTGTCCCCGGTGACTCAGCTGCAGCACCTTCCAAGTACTGTTTGTAACGCAAGAACAAAGATGGCCTGTTACGAAGATATGACAGTGTGTCACGTTACTCACCTGAGTGGTCAGTTCCTCAGTAAATCATGTGGCTTTGAGCTGGTCTCCCTGTTGTCTGATTTTCTTAACGTTTAAAGTCTTTTGAAAGATTCTATTCGTTATTTTCCGCGAGGAGGGTCCGGGGGAGGGGGAGGAAGAAAGGGAGAGAAGCATCACGGTGCGGTTGCCTTTCAGCTGCCTCCAGCTGCGGGCCTGGCTGGAGACCTGGCTCGCACCCTGGTTATGTGCCCTGGCTGGGACGGGTGACCTTTGGGTTGGCAGGCCCGCACCTCTCCACTGAGCCACACCAGCCAGGGCTTTGTTGTCTGATTTCTTAAAGAAAGCTATTATTTCGGTGGGGAAGGGGGACAGAGGGGAGCAAACAGGGGTTGGATGTTCTACAACAGCAATAAAATTGACTTTAAAAAAGATTCTTTTTAGAGAGAGGGGAAGGGAGAGAAGGAGAGAGACATCAACGCAGGGTTGCCTTTCACCTGCCTCCAGCTGGGGACCTGGTTGGAGACCTGGCTTGCAACCTGGTTATGTGCCCTGGCTAGGGAATCGAACCCGCGTGTTGTCTGGGTTTTCAAGCCTGCTCATCCATGATTGTGCCGACAGGGTCCCTTCAGTCCTTTGATCGGAACCATTTTTAACGAACAGCCTCCTGCTGTTCTTTTTACAAGTTGCAAACCGAGGACTGGGTCCGGGCTTCCGGATGGAGATGCTCTGCTCGGGATAGTGTGCCGCGTTAGAATACATGGAGAGGGGAAAGTCCTCACCGCGTCCTCCTCCACCCTCCTGGGGCCGCCGCGGCCACATTGGCCTCCCCTGCCAGTCTTTCCTTTCCCTGGCTTTCGTCTGATACCATTGAGGTATCTATCTAGTAGAGGAAAGGGGGCATGCGGGATAGAGGGGGAGGGGAAATGGGTAGATGTGGGTCCAAAGGTGCAAACTTGCAGTAAGAAGAGTTAGTTCCGGGGACCTAATCTGCAGCATGCTGACGTAGGGAGAGGTGCTCTGGGGTGTACCTGACAGGTGCTCAGGGAGGACCGCTTCAGTGCCCTCAACAGGACAATAGCAACGAGCCAGTCGTAATTATGTCAAGGGGAGGGTGGGGGAGTCATCCTTACCTGGCAAACATTGCCCAGTAACTACATGTGTGCGATCACCAGAGCGTACATCGGGAACGTCCGCAACGTGCTAGCTCCATTACAGCTCGAGAAAGCTGGGGGGACATGAAGAAAAGGGGAAAGAAAAAATGGGCATAGAAGCAGGTGGCATTATGGTTGCGCGTGCCTCTGGACATGCAGGGGAACTTCTCATCCACAGTTGCCACCTGCGCTTCCTGGTGGAGTTCATCCAGGGGGGCCTGTGGAGGGTCCCCCAAAGGCTGTGCCGGGGAGGGTTAGCCCACCTCCGGCCCTTCCCCCACCGGACAGAGAAGCCCCAACTTCCCTATCCAGGTTTTCCTTTGAACAGTGGAATGGCCTTGGTGGGAAGAAGGCAGGGGTCGGGCTCCGGGGGAGTGGGGGGTCCATTGGTTTGAAGCTCACCGGAGTCTTTCAAAGCTCCTTTGACCAGTTCGGAGACCCGGATCGTCAGGAGCCCGATCAAAGCACTTTTCTCGAGTTCAAGTGGGCGCAGTTTACGCCACACGCTAGACTAGCCTAAGCGGCCAGGAGAGCGCGGGCTCCGTCCGTCCTCCCGTGGGGCCGCAAACCCTCGCCCCACAGGAGTCGAAGCACCGGACGTCACTCGTTTGGCAAACAGTTGAGGGCCCGCTTGTGCCAGGCGCTCTGCCAGGCAGTAGGAGTTGCATCATGCTGCAGAAGGTTAGCCGGTCCCAACGTCGGGTGGCCAGCGAGGCAAAACCCGCGAGGGCTCCCCTATGGGCGCGGGGAGGGGGGGCTCTGCCGAGTGAGGAAACGCAGGTGGCCCAGAGGATGGTGGGCTCGGCTCCAGGCCACAGGAACCGCTCCCCGGACACTGGAATTGAACGTTTCATCCTGGAGTCCCGGCGGCGGCCACAGCAGGGTGGGACGCGGGGACTGTACACCCACCTACGGAGCCGTTCCTCCCGCGCAGCAAATGGGAGAGGGGCCGCGCAGAGAGGCTGACACGGGGTGCCCACGGGAACCCCACCCCGAAGGGGAGACCTGCGGCGGGGGCGAGGGCACACTCGCCTGCTCCCAAGCACAGTGACAATGAAACGGGGCAGCTTCCAGGGCAGCCAGACGATACACGGAAGAAGCCCATGTTCGAGCCCCAAGCCCCTACCTGCCAAATCAACGTGCGGGGCACTTGCAGCAACTCCCTGGGATGTGAGGAGCCAGCAAACGCCACTGTTGACGTTCCTCTTCCAGCTAGATAGCCAGAGTCCCCCACCCTCGGCCGCCTGGCCCCGCGGCTGCGGCGGCCCGGGCCAGCTGGCCCACCACAGCACCCCAGGCTCCCTGCCTCCCAGCCAGCTCAGCCAGCACCCACCACCGCTGCCCCAGCCAGCATTAGCCGCAGCCCCGGCCCGCCAGGCCCCAGGGGGCCTGCAGAGCCTGGCACCCCAGGCCAGCTCGGGGAGCGGCTGCTGCGGCCCCCCAGCGCCTCTGTCTGGGTCACCACGTCCCCCGCAGCCCCGGAAAACCGGCCCACCAGCAACGCCCCAGGGGCCCCAGGCCCCTGGCCACCTCCACCAGGTCTCAGGGAGGGCTGTCCATGCGCCCCCTGGCTACATACCCAGGGCTATCCCAGCGGGAGGCGGCCGCAGCCCCTGCCCCCAGGTCACCGAGGGCGGCCGCCTAAGCACTGTGCAGGGTGGACCTGAGGAAGGCTGCCCTCAGGTGCGTCACCACCTGAGTCAGCTGTAGCTGATCGCTGGGCTCCTGGAATGTAGGTTTAAATGGCAAGTGCGCACGCCTGGCAGGAGCTTCCTCGTTGTGGGCGGCAGGACGCATAAAATGGCAATGGGTCTGATCGAGAGAGCACCAAGTGTGTAAAACACGGTGGCGTCACTCGTGTCAACCTAAATGGCTGCCACTCAGCCATGACACTTCGGTTCAAGACGGAAACGACCTAAGTCGCTCTAGACACGCCTGGCAAGGGGACACACTTAATAGATCTGCCCTCATGGCCAGAGCAGCCGTGTCTGCCGAGCGAGCGGGACCACCCACTGGTAGGCTCCTGGGAAAATTCCCCACCTGCCACCAGGGGTGTCAAGCGGAACAGCCGCATAGTGCACCGCAGGCTCCGGGACAAGTTCCCCACTGGGCATCAGGGGTGCCAAGACATCTATGGAGAAGGCCCAGAAGGGTGGGGCACACCACTTTCCAGGTGTCGCTGCGGCAGGCTCCAGACCGCTGCGGAGAGGGTCGAGCTCCACACACCAGAGCGCTGCCCCACGCCACGCTGCTCTCCACTTTCCCCGGCCGCCTGAGGCCCTGTCCTGCTGGCCGGAGCACCTCGCCTGCCCCGCAGCGCACCTGGCTCCGGAGAGCCTCCCTCGCAAGACGCGGACAACTGCCTCGGCCACGCTGCTGTCTCCGCGACCTGCAGACCCAGACGCTGGGGCTCGGGTCGGTTATCCCCCATGGATTGCTGCGTGCGTGCGTGCACGTGTGTGCGTGTGTCTTACAATTCTCTGAGAGAGTGAGTAGGGCATAGTCCATGTTGGTGTTCTCCTTTGAGAGAACCTGCACTCGATAAAAGTAAGTGAATAACGTGGGTACTAAGCGTGACCCTCGTCTGTCCCTTAGGGCCGGGCTGCTCAGGAGGCAGTTAGCCTCGCAGCTGCCTGGCTCACGGGTAGGGACGACCTGTGTCACGGATGTATGCTGGTGACACTAATGGAAAAAGTAATATAAGCAGAGCCATTTTATTTTATTTTATTTCTTGACGATTTTGTGCATCATTTTCAGAGAGAAGGGCAGGGAGGGAGGAAGAAAGGGAGAGCAACATCCATGTATGGTTGCCTCTCACCTGCCTCCAGCTGGGGACCTGGCTGGAGACCCGGCTGGCAACCTGGGTATGTGCCCTGGCTGGGGATCGACCCAGGGACCTGTGGGTTTGCAGGCCGGCGCCCATCCACCGAGCCACCAGCCAGGGCCAAAGCCACCTTAAACACCGAGCTGGAACTGCCACCCCAAAGGAACAGCCTTGCAGGTCTTAGGCCTCAAAACTTTGAAATGTGAAAACAGGGCAAAATGACCTTTCGACCGTGCCTAAAGCCAACGAGAGGACCCCAAAGAGCTGTTCGCAAAGATAACCAGAAGGCCAATGGGACTACTGGACTGAACTTGGAAAGAAACCAAACCAAAACAACACTTGTTTAGAATGACCACCACTCACGTGAGCTCATCTGCACCAATAGACCCATAGGGGTGGGGGGTGGGGGAGGCTTTTCTTGTATTGATGTAATTGTTCCCTCTCGACCTCTCATGAATACCTGGGTCTCCTGACTGGAGCACTATTGGGGCTTCTGCCTGAATTGCTGCTTCCTGGATAACTGCTTTTCTCCGTCTGTATTTTTGAAAACTCTCCCGTGAATGCTTCTTGCCTCTGACTTGGAAAGGCCTTTCGTTTTTAGGTTAGCACACGTGGCATCTCGAGCAGGATCTAAGGTGGCCTCGTTTCCGTGGACCAGAGTCCCCTGGAACCAGGTATGGTTCCTACCCGGTATACTCTTAGTGAGAAATGATCAAGGGAAAGCAACATTGTGAGGTCCAATATGTTAGGAAAGTTTCCCTGTCCTTCCTCCTCAGCTCCATAATTGCGTCAGTAAACCGAGTCTGCTTACTCTTAAGCGGGCTGAATTTTGCTTACGACCACTTAACTTTCTGGGTTTTCCTGGAAAGTCTTTCATTCTCACCGTGACTACGTGAATAACTGAAGTATTGTTCCACGATGACTTACGACTCTATTTGACCAAATGTTCATGTGATTGCACTTAATGGTACGTTAGGTTACCTGGGAAGCATTGCCAAATAAATGACGCTAAACTTTTTATTACATAAAATTCCTAAAATTCTGGAATTTTACACATCCTGGTAGAATGCTGAAAGAAAAACCTTGCAGTACTTCTCTGACTCTTAAAGTTGTAAAGCTTATCATGCCTTAGGAAGGTCAACACCCAAGAGCTGACCCAAACAATGCCCACAGAGACTGAAGGAGAAAAAGGAGGACTTTTCTAAAATGCAGACTCCTGTATCAGTTAGCTCCCTTGCCGAAACCGAGTTAGAAAGGAACTAATTTTTTCCATTACAAAACTACTAGCCAATACTGAGGATAAAACAAAATGACTCTGTATGGAAAACAGCATGTTCTACGTTCAATCAAAGAAGACCTGAGGCATGGAGGTGCACTTCTGCTGAGAAAGGGAAAGACAATATGGTTTTCGGACAAGGAAGGGCATAAAACGTAAGCCTGAGTTTCGGGGGAATAAGGAAGGAGAACTTCGGTTTTGTCCGAAAATCCAATGATTGTTTCCAAATAAGGAAGGGAAGGAGGGGGCGGAAGCTCAAAGGTGCATAAAAGTTGCGCAAGTTTTGCGGAAGTTGCAGGTTTGTGGAGCAAATCAACAGGCAGCCAATTCCCCTGGGCAGGGAATGCAGACAGGTGCGGCCGCTGGGGGCAGCAGTGTGGAGATACCGCAACAGGTGAACAATGTGATCTGCCTTGTGACCCAGAGGTCCCACTTCTGGGACTATAGCCAAAGAAACCCAAAACGCTAATTGACAAGACCATAAGCACCCCTGTGTTCATTGCACTGCTATTTACAAATCGACTAACCATCTGGCACCATGCAAAGTTACTCAAACTGAAGGATCTTTAATGGTGCCATCTTTTATAACACATTCTTTAGGGAAAATATTTTTTGAATATTAAACATATACGCTTGGGAAGAAAAAAGAGCAACGAAGACCGACATGATACTGATTCAATCGATTCAAATACAGGCTTGAGCTCATTACAGGGGAAAAAAGAAAACACCCCAAAAACCTGACTACCAAATATTAGAAGCTCCGAGAAGAAGAAATGACGTTTAGCTCAAAGCCGGGGAATAAAAACACAGATTGCTGCAATGTAATGTAGCGACCACTATGCTAGAGCTTTACGAAGGCTCTTGGGGTCAGGAAAGGTTAGACTGGCAATGGAAAGCATCCCATTTTGCCAGGATTTCAGGAAGGCTGAGGGAAGGAAGAGGAGGTGACACTCGAGGGAGTGTCATTCACCAACACAGAGTCACAAGATAAAATGGCCCATTCCAAAAACTGCTAGTAGGTCAGTACACACAATACTGGTCTGCATTTTAAAAGCTCGATACGTAAAAATCAGAAAATTTCTGATGGAAACCTGGATTGCTGGCTCCTCTTGTAAAATTGGACAACGTGGCCAGCTGGGCCCACGCTCTCGCATAGAAATGAGAGGCAGCTGCCCCTTTTAGATGGGACCACGGACCACAGCGCTTCCTCTTTCTCTCCATGGCTCTTACATCCAGCTCACTTTGTCTACTTTCTCACCTTTCTGGTCCCTGCAGCCATCGGAGTTCATGACTCCTACCCTACATGAGGGGAACCAATGAAAGTTATGGCAGAAAAAGGCAGCATGATTAGGTCTGAATGTCACAAGGTCAGTCAGCCAGGCAGTAGGATGTAAGGCAGAGGAAGAGAAGGGTGGTAAGGCGATCGATGAAATCCACAAACACCTATTATATTAAAATTAAAATGGGGCAGGCCCTGGCTGGTGGCACAGTGGGTAAGGCACCGGCCTGTGAACCCAAAGGTCGCTGGTTCGATTCCCCAGCCACGGCACATAACCAGGTTGCAAGCCAGGTCTCCAGCCAGGTCTGTGGCTGGAGGCAGGTCAAAGACAACCACACATGGATGTGTCTCTCCCTCTCTCCCTCTCTTCCTTCCCCTCTCTCTAAAAATAATAAATATTAAAAAAAATTTTTTTTTAATGAGGCTACCATCGTTGAAGGAGGGTAACCTGGCACCTCCAAGGAAAAATTTGCAAGACATGACTTGAAAGCCACTGAGCTCTACGCCTGTGGAATAAATGCAAGAGGGGATGAGGGTTTGGAACAAGGCAGTGTTTAGAGAATGGAAAGAGAGGGGCAAAGAATGGTGAAGACGTTAGAGACTTTCGAGGAGAAACAAAAAGTCCAATGCTAGGTAAGTAATTGACCTGGGGAACGGGCAAAGGAAGAGCATAGGACAATTGGCAGGGATTTTGCTTAAGTCATTAGGTGGTGACCCTTCTAAAATAAAGAAACAAAAGGAGCAACAAGCCTGGAGAAAAGATAATCATTCAATTTAGGAACTGTTGACTCTGTGGACCCTATAGACAGGAGCATCATCTCGTAAGCCTCAATAAATTGCCAAAGACAACCTATCACCAAATGCTCAATTCCTGCTCTCCAGGAAGGGCCAGGGAGTAAAGACATTGGCAACTGCTCGGAAAGAAAATATGCAAATAGCCCTGGCTGGTGTGGCTCAGTAGACTGAGCGCCCGCCTGTGAAACAATGGTTCGTTGGTTCAATTTCCAGTCAGGGCACAGGCCTGGGTTGCGGGCCACATCCCCAGTTGCGGGTGCATGAGAGGCAACCACACGTGGATGTTGCTCTCCCTCCCTTCCTCCCTCTCTAAAAATAAACTGAGCTGGAGTGGCTCAGTGGTTTGTGCCCTGGCTTACCAACCCAAGGGCCGATGGTTCCATTCCCAGCCAGGGCCCAGGTTGCAAGCCAGGTCTCCAGCCAGGTCCCCAGCTGGAGGCAGGTGAAAGGCAACGGTACATGGATGCTTCCCTCCCTTTCTTCCTCCCTCCCTTCCCCCCTCCCTAAAAATAATGAATACAATCTTTAAAATAAATCAATAAATAATAAAAGGGGTCTCCCGATGTCAACTTTTCACACTTCTAATAAAATCTCATCCAGATTAAAACTGGTGTGTCTCACGCTCACCCAACTCCAACCTCGCCCCACCCCATGCCTCCCCCACCCCCTCCACACCCACCCCGATGTGGCAGGTGTATAACCCCCATGCCTCCCCACCCCCATGTTTCCCAACACCCATGCCTCCCCAGCCCCTCCACCCACACCCTGGAGTGGAAGGTGTGCACCGTGTGCCCAGAAAGATGGGCAACCCTCGCTTCCTAGACAGCAATCAAAAGACAACAGATGAAATCAGCATTTTATTCAGATGATGGGTTATCATTTACTTTTCAGTTACTGTTGGTGTGGATATTGCAGTGGTAAATTATCTGATAAAGTAAATGTAGGGGAATGGAGGGGTCGTTGCATGGGAAATCTATCTCTGTTCTTTAGGAAGAAGACCCCTTTCTGTGTGTGGCTATAGCCAGCAATTACGGATACACAGCTATAGCCAGGGGACAGTAAAATATGGGTGTTAAAAATACAATCTGTCCCTCCTAGGGCCTCTCTTCGGAGGGGCTTGGGACCCATCACAGGTCATGCGCGTGCGGCTCCGCAGAGCCCATGGGCAGGGGGCGTCGGTGGTGTCTTCTTCCAGCCTCTGGGACAGGCGCTTTCCAGCCCGTGACCGCTTCTCCTTGGCCATGAGCCTCCTTGAGGCTCTCTTGGGGGGCGCCATGGTTCCGTCACAGGTCATGCGTGGAGAGTGCTCCACCCGTGGGCGGGCGGCCTTGGTGGTGTCTTCGAGCTCTTTCTGCAGGCGCTTTCCATCCCTGGAGCGCTTCCCCTTGGCGACCTGCTAGGGAGAAGAGATGAGAAGACCATGGGTGAAGGGGGACCATGGGCGAGGGGGAGACCAGGGGTGGGGCCTCGGGCAGTGAGTGGGGCCACTGTGAGGAGCATGGTGACCCACAGGTCATGGGTCAGCGGGCTGAAGCCATCCCCAGGGTCCGGGGGTGTCGGGGAACAGGAAAGTGGGGGGAAGGGGGGAGGAGGGGAGAGCTGGGGCCTCGGCTGGGCCTGGCGGGCTCCTGCTCACCTGTGACTCGCTGGCCGCCGCCAGCTCCACTGCGGGCCCCACGGCCGCAGGCTGGTCAACCAGGGGCTCGGCCACCCCTGGCTCGTCCACCGCTGCCTGGGCCCTTATCAGCTCCTCTATCGGTGGGGTCATCACCACCGGCTCCTCCATCAGTAGGGGCTCCATCGCTGACCACAGCTCACAGCTCTCCGCCTCCTCTACCGTTGGTCTGTGTGGACACACTGGGTTGCCCGGCAACGGACGGAACCTGCTCTGTGACGTCACCGGCTCATTCTGATGACGTTCCCGCCCAGTTTCCGGGCGCGCTGTGATGACGTCACTGAGTCCGTAGCCGGGAGGCGGCCTGGTCAGAGGGGGTGCACGGTGGGAAACCCTGGCGATGAGTGGGGGGACGGAGGCGGGAGGGACCGGAAAGGGGAATGGGGGGTGGAGGGTGGGAGGGACGAGGAAGGGGAATTGGGAAGCAGTCCCTCTGGAACGAGCGCTCCTGCGTCATTGTAAAATGGCCGCCCTGGCCCCGGCCCTGGCCCTGGCCGGTGTGGCTCCGTGGGTTGAGCACAGGTCTGCGAACCAAAGAATCACAGGTTCTAGTCCCAGGCAGGGCACACGCCTGGGTTGCGGGCCAGGTGCCCATTGCGGGGCCTAGGAAAGGCAACCACAGGTGGATGTTTCTCTCCCTCTTTCTCCCTCCCCAACCCCTCTCTCTAAAAAGAAATAAACTTTTCTTTTCTTTTCTTTTTTTAAGATTTTATTTCATTATTTTTAGAAAGAGGGGAAGGGAGAGAGACAGAGAGGGAGAGAAACATCCATGTAGGGTTGCTTTTCACCTGCCTCCAGCCACAGACCTGGTTTGCAACCTGGTTATGTGCCCTGGCTGGGGAATCGAACCTGCGACCTTTGGGTTCGCAGGCTGGCGTAAACTTTTCTAAAACCTATTTCAGTTGTTGTTCGACTCCCAGTCAGGGCACATGGCTGGGTTGTGGGCCAGGTGCCCAACTGGGGGTGGTGTGAGAGGCAACCAGTCAATGTATCTCTTGCGCATTGATGTATCTCTCCGTCCCTTTCTCTCTCCTTCCCCCTTCTAAAAAGTGAAACAATAAACTTTTTTTTTTAAACAGGCTAACAAAAGAAAACTGCAAATAATGTTACAAGTTATGAGATACCTTACCCTGTTTCTGCTTTGAAAAGACCCACAGGAGAGGAAAATCAAGCTTCAGAAGATTTAGGTGCAGTTGTCAATATTGCCTGTATCAGGCCCTGGCTGGTGGCTCGGTGGATAAGGAGCCGGCCATGGGAACCTAAAGGTCAGTTCCCAGCCAGGGCACATAACTAGGTTGCAAGCCAGGTCTCCAGTCAGGTCTGTGGCTGGAGGCAGGTGAAAGGCAACCATACACTGATGTCTCTCTCCCTCTCTCCCTTCCCCTCTCTCTGAAAATAATAAATTAGATATATCAAAAACAGACTGAATTATATATATATATATATATATATATCTCATGGAGATCCTCCTGATAATATTAGCATGGAGAATAATTATGACTTGGAATTGGTTTGCAGCAGCTTGGGCAAGTTACTCTAAGCTAGGACAGGCTCTATTCCAACATTTTGATGACCTACGATATAAATTCTGTGATGCCATTTTTTCCCCTTGGACCTCTTTCTTGTCTACCTTGGTACCAGTAACTTATAAGGAATCTATGCAGTTTACATTTGAATGACTTCAATATACTTCCACTTTTTTATTGAAGCACCAACAGGTTTTGAGTATTGCTGGTGTGGTTTAGAAGCCGTAAGTCAGTAAGATGAAACCCAACATCAATAATTAGAAGTAACTTGTGCGGAAGGAATACGCAAAAAGGAAACGTCGGGTTCTTTGGCTAGAGCATAATTAGAGCGGTGTGCATTAACTAGATTCTCTGGTTTTCAAAAGTTTGAATTGTGGCAAGCTTTTTCCCATGTAGTAGTAAATAAATGTGCATATAGGGATACATTAACGTTTGAGGCATATTTGTGTACCTTTCAAAATCAAAAGCTAAGAACTTCGCAAACCTAGGAAGGGACTTGGAAATCCAAATTCCACAAAATAATCGATCGTCCCACTGTCTCAGTTCAAAATAACCTATAAAGGACACATTATAATGAAACTGTAAACAAAGAGAAAGGAGAGAGAGAGAGAGAGAGAGAGAGAGAGAGAGAGAGAGAGAGAGAGAACCCCAACACATTCAGGAAAAAATCTTAACATGCAAACATCCCATTAGGCTGTCTGTGAATTTCTTAGTAGAAACCCTACAGTCCGGGAAAGATTAAAACATATATGAATTAAAATTGGTGCAAGATAAATCTGCCAGCCAAGAGTGCTCTACCTGGAAATGTTCACCTTTAGAGAGGAAAGAGAAAGAAAGACTTTCTCAGACATGTGAAAGCTGAGAAAGTTAATCACCAGTAGACCTTTTCTGCAAGAAATGTTAGAGTCAGTTCTTTGAGGTGAAATGAAAAGACACTAGTACATGAAAACATACAAAAATATACAACAAACTGGTAAAGGTAAATATATAGACGGATTTAGAAAACTCTTACTCTGTAATAGGATGGCATGTTAATTAGTTAACTATAGCATCAAGGTTAAAGGACAAGAGTATTAAAAATAACTAACACTACTATACCTTGTTAACAAATGCAAAACACCAGAAAAGTTAAATCATGATACAAAAAAAAAAAACAAAAACAAAACAAAACAAAATGAGAAAAGGGTATAGTTTTGTATGCAATAAAATTCAAGCGGTTGTCAGTTTCAAATGGACAGTTACATCCATATAACATGTTTCTAGGAAGGCTTGTGGTGGCTACAAGATCAAAATGTATAGCAGACACACAAAAGAGAAAGAGAAGGAAATCACCAGTTCACAAAGGTAGACAGAAACAGAGGAAAAGGAAGACTGGAACTACAAAATAACCAGAAAATAATGAATAAGATGGTATTAGTAAGTCCTTATATAACAATAATTCATCTACATGTAAGTGGATTAAATACCAATCAATGAACAGAGTGTCTGGATGAATCACAGAAACATATTCAACTCTCCACTGCCTACAAGATATGAGTTGCAGCTTTATGGATACACGTATGTTGAAAGTAAGTAAGTGGGGGGAAATATTGCATGCAAATGAAAACCAAAAGAAAGAGGAGGTGACTATATTTATACTAGACATAATAGACCTTAAGCAAAAAATGGTAACAAAATAAGAGGTAATTATGTATAGGTAATAGAGTCATTCCACCAAAAGTTTAAGTTATTAGAAACATCACAGGCAAAATTAGAGCACCTAATATATTAAGCAAATACTAACAGTCCCAAAGGGGGAAACAAGCAACTGTACGATAATAATTGAAATATCAACACCTCAATTTCAACAACGGACATATCATCCGAACAGAATATCAATTTTTAAAAGTTCCAACTTTTACTATACATAGATCAAATGGAACTGTCAGAGTAGGCAGTTATTAACAAAAGGGAAGGAAGCAAACGAAGCCTGATTAAGTCAGGAAACAGTAGTTTCACAGTCACCCCGGGAACTAACCAGCATTCTTTCAGACAACAACCTGCCTAGTACTAGGCAGGAAAAACACCTTTATCGCCACCCCAGGGAGTAACCAGAATCCTTCCAACAACGGATTAAATGGGTGAGGGAGAAAACAGTGAGAGGAGATGCCTTTACTGAGTGCATGCGCAGTAGGAGCCAGACTAGCCACCATAGAAGGGGGAGGGCACTAGCCTGGTAAAGTCTGAGAAAAGGATCAGATTGGAGAAGGGCACAACCCCCACTCCTGGAAAATCCAGGAAAGAGATTCGATAGGGGTAGGGTGGCAGCATAGGCCTGGGAACAGCCAGGAAAACGATTGGCTAGTTTAAAAGAAAACCTGATCTTTCACCAAATCGCAAGGAAATTCAGGGAGGCACTTCAGAGACCTCAGGGAAGATGCTGCCTTCAAGTCTGCTGGGTCTCCCTGCCTCTCCGAGAGCTTACTGTCACTTGTCACTTTTTGCTCAAATGAATCTTGCCACTATCGCTAAACTCCTTGGCAAGTGTCCCTGAAACTCTTTTCCTGTGATATAACTGAAAAGCGGCAGCCTTTGGTACCAGAACTAATAGACATATAATAGAACATTTCAGAGGTTCCAGCTCAAGATGTCTAGGTAGGAAGTTCCTAAACACAACACACCTCCTTCAATACCTTTCTTACATCTAACAAAGATTTAACAGTGACAGTTTATATAAAAATTTTGTTCATCCTTATCTGTTTATGTAATCTCATGCTATTTTTAAATCCTTGATGATCTAAATCTTTTTCAAATTTTATTTTCCAGTACAGTTTACATTCAGTATTATTCTGTATCAGTTTCAGATGTACAGCATAGTGGTTGATAACCATATACTTTACAAAGTGATTTTCCCTGGGGTTTCAAGTACTTACCTGGTACCACACATATCAATACTTATCACGTTATGGACTTAATCTCTTTGCTAGCAGTTTTATGAGCCCAGGTTTTTCTTCAGAGTTCTGTAAATCTTTATTCAATTGAGCATGTTTTTTAAACATTTACTTTATTTTTTAAAAGATTTTATTCATTATTTTTAGAGAGAGGGGAAGGGAGGGAGGAAGAAAGAGAGAGAGAAACATCAATGTGGGGTTGCCTTTCACCCGCCTCCAGCTGGGGATCCGGCTTGAAACCTGGCTATGTGCCCTGACTGGGAATCGAATCAGCGACCCTCAGGTTCTTAGGTCGGTGCTCAATCTACTGAGCCACACCAACCAGGGAGTGTTATGTTTTTCAAGTTATCAGAAACCTACATTTTAGACTACTTGTCAGGGATTTTTAAAAAGTGAATCTCTCCAGAATGAAACACATCTGTAGAAACATTTCTACCCACTCCCAAAGCATCCGAGTAAAACAATAATTGTCTGTAAATGATAGAAGTCTTAAAACTGCCCATGATCAAAGATTTGGTGAGAGTTTATATGCATATACATAAAAATAATGTCAATGATTTAATTATATCTTCCAATCTTAGTTACGTTGGCCGTATATAAACTTCTTAAGACCACACCACCCTTTTTAAAGAGTGTCTCATGGCTACTTTATTTTTTTCTTTTTAAATCTGTATTGTATTTTTTCATTTCCACTTAGTCCCCTTATACCGCCTCCCCCCAGCAGTCATCACACTGTTGTCCATGTCCAGTTCTTTTTCCTTAATCCCTCCACCCCCTTAGCTGTCAGCCTGCTCTCCATCTATGAGCCTGTCCCCATTTTCCTTGTTTGTTCAGTTCGTTCTAGATTCCACATAGAAGTGAAATCATATGGCATTTGTCTTTCTTTCTCTGACTGGCTCGTTTGCCTTAGCATAATGTTCTCCAGGTACATCCATACTGTTGTAAAGGGTATGAATTTCTTCTTTTTTATGGCCAAGTACTATTCCATTGTGTAAATATCCTATGGTTATTTTAATGACTCATTTATTGATAGACATTTGGGCTGCTTCCATATCTTGGCAATTGTAAACAACACTGCAATGAGTGTAGGAGTGTTTATGTTCTTGTGAATTAATGTGTTGGGTTCCTTCAGATATATTCCCAGAAGTGCAATTCCTGGGTCAAAAGGCAGATCCATTTTTAATTTTTTCAGTTATCAACATACTGCTTTTCACAGTGGCTTCACCAATCTGTATTCCCAGCAATAGTACTAAAGGGTTCCTCTTTCTCCACATCCTTGCCAGTACTTGTTACTTGTTGATATATTCATGTTAGCCATCCTGACAGATGTGAGATTATCCCTCATTGTGGTTTTAATTTGCATTTCTCTACCAGACTTTTAAGGAAGAATTAATACCAATCCTTCTCATACTCTTCCGAAAGCTAGAAGTGGAGGTGTTACAGTCACATGAACAGCCAGAAGGGAAACAAAGGCAGGGCTCTCACCACTGCAGTCTGACAAAGAACTTAATACAGGAGGCTAAAGACAAAGGGAAACATGTCTCTCTCACCTGCTGACCCACTCATCCGGAGCCTGGTCTGCCAGGCATTCTGAACACAAGTAAACTGTGATAGTGCAGGATGAGGGGAGCCCTTGAAAGTCTGTGTGTGTCATCCCCACTAGCTGGGGAAAGGAAAACCTTTAGACTATGTATCCATCCCAAGGCCTGGAAGGGGAAGAGGAGTAGGTGCCCAAAGAAAAGTCCCTTAAACAACTTTGGTTAACTGCCTGCCTCCTGTCTTGTATGCAAAATGAACAAATAGTCTAGAGCAAGATGAGGAATCAGGCTAAAGCCCCCCCCCCCCCATACCTACATTTGGTTAGTCACATCTCCCCAGAAAAGCTGGCACCATCTTTATCCATCAATCGAAATTTCTTCACCCTCACCCTGCCAACTATATAGAACTTTATATAGTCTTTAGAACAAAAAAAACTCTCCTCTTCTCTCCCCTCCCCTCCTCTTCTCTCCTCTCCTCTTTGGTCCCCTCTTGGCCATTTTGCCACATGGGGGAACCCTAGCCTCCCAACCTCTAGCCAGGGGACCTTGGGCCACCTGGCCTCTGGCCGCTGTCTCTTCCCTTAGCCCTCTGTCCACCTGGGCTCTGACCACATGTATGCTGGTCACTTGGTCTTTGGCCATCCTAGCTTTGGCCACCCTTGCTCTAGCCACCCTTACTTTTGCTCTCCCATTCACTAATAAACTTTGCATGCACACTGAAAGACTCCCTGCTCTGTTATTCTTTACTACATTGATGGGAAGAATCAGGCTTTCTCTAGTAACAGAGGGAACACTTCCAAACTCATTTTATGTGTTCAGCAGTACACTAATACTAGAACTAATCAATGAGGCCTAAGTAAAGAAAACTGCAGCCTCATATCCCTGGTGAACATGGGTGCAAAAATCCTCAACCAAATTTTAACAAACCAAATGTAATGATATGATAAAAGGATCAATCGCCATGATCAAGTGTAATTAATTTCACGGATACAAAGGTGGTTTAACAACCACTGGATCAAGGTTCCAGGATGGCTGCAGAGTAGGTGAAAGCTATACTCATCTGTTTTCAACCCCTAACCAGATTTACAGCTAAATTATAGAGCAATCAACTGAAGGCTAGCTGAACTGAGACATTATAACCAAGGATTTGCAGAAGAAGCCACATAGAGACGAGGAAGAAGGGTGGAGACGTGGAAAGCGCTGGCCCCCACACTCAGGTGCAGCAGCTGAAAAGCCAGCGGGATATCTCGGCTGCAAAATTCCCTCCCCGCAGGAGCATGGGGTTTCAATCCCAGGTGCGGATCTCCAACCCAGAGCAACATAGACAGGAAGAGCCGCATAGCATTTAGTGGTGAAAGTTAGTGGAGATTCAGCCCACCTGGAAGGGAAGGCATCTGCAATAGACCCAGACACCACCTTCCCAGAAAGGAACACTCCTATGGTTGCAGCACCAGCCTGGGGAGTGCACTGCCCAGTCCCCAGTTGTCCATGCGGCTGCAACTAGCAGTGACCTTTGAAGAGACTCCTGATGGAGACTCAGACAGTAACTAAACTATGTGGCTTTGGAAAGGGGATCAGTCTTTCCCCGCCTTGTGAGTACAGTGGTGCTCCCCCGCTCCAGTTTTAATCACTCGGCCAGCCTCCTCATCCTGCTGAGTTCAGCCATGTAGGGGAATCAGAATGCCTCTCAGAGCTGGGACTTTCAGAGTGTGTCGCCCAGAGAAGCTTTTGTCCAGGAATCAGATGGGTGGGTGTTGGGTTGTGTGTCTACATCACAAGGGAGCTACTTCTATCTCCCCTGCAAGCTCTACCCATGCTACCCTGGGGAAAAGAAAAATTGCCCACATCCCCCCTACACACTTGCAAGTACCATGTCCAACAGGAACTGTTTGGATACGGCCATCCAAGTCCCAAATACGCTGCCCTGCTGAGCTCAGTGCAGTGGCAGGAAAGGGAGGGCTGCTCTCAGAGCTGGGGCATGGGGCGGTGAGCCCCTCTGTGGCTATTGCTTGAGACTGGGACAAAGGGGCAGGCTTCCTCCTGCCAGCATCATCCTGATGGGAGGGAGACTCTTGATCTGTCCTCTTGAACCCAGTGACTCCACCTGGTTGCGATTGCTGGGGCAGAGGGGACAGCTAGCTGCACCCAACCTGAAATTGCATTACCCGCCTCCTGGGAAAACTAGAGGTGAAGGCCCTGGCAGAGACTCAGTGGCTCTGGAGTAGGGGCCACTATTCTCATGTAGTGCTCGACCCTGTGGTCCCCAAGTAGAGGACCTGCTAGACCTATCATCTTGACCCTGGTTGTCCTTTACTACAGTGATCTCAAAATGTGGAAGGGTCTGTGGAGGGTTATGGCCAGCCTAGGCCCACTCTGCAGCCTCTCTTCAGAAGGCTCTGGAAAAAGACCAAGCAACCTCGGGGTGGGGGGTAAGAGGGGCAGAATACCTGACAGGTGGAGGAAGACCTCCAGGAGCCTTGGACTTTTTACAGATCTGACCCGAGGTCTAAGCTGTAGGGAGTCAACTCTTACGCTGATTTGGCCCCTCTCCTGCACACCCAGGCCCAGTAGGTGCAGCAACAAATGGCGAATAGCATGGTAGCTCCAGACAGGTAACCCAAGGCTGGTTACATGCACATCTGACATCGACCTGTACCTGAACCCTGCTCGGGGGGACCCAAAACCTACAGTATCAGTGGTGGGTTTCAGGCAACCCCAGAGCCTGACCCAACTAGCCTCAAAAGTGACACACCCGAAAACAGATTCTGGCAGGCAAGAGACTCTGCAGGGAACACCTCCGGACTAGGGGGACAGACACTGTACAGCATCTCACACTATGATTGAGGCCTCTCTTCATCATCAGACAGCCTAAAGGCGAGGAAAGGGTAAAACCTGAGTGCAGATGGGGTCACAGCAGGGCAAATCCTGGAGACAGTACTTTTCCTCAGACTGGGTGGCCGCAGCCCTTAAAGTTGCAAATTTCTGCTGATTTGCTCTGTCACCCAACCTCATGTTGTTCTGTGTGCTTGTATTTCTATATAGTTTACTTCGTGGTACTCATGGAGTGTGTAAACTTCATATTCTTTTTTTTTTTTCACTTAATGTGCCATAAGCATCTTTCCATATTTGTTCACATTTATTATGCATAATTATTTTTAGCACAGATACAATAAAGTATCATAGTTTACTTAACTGTTTCCCTTATTCTGGGATATTTTTTATTGTCTTTCACCAACTTTAAATAACTATTTTCTTAAAATACATACAATGTTGAATGTTTAAAGTCAGTCTTTTTCTTAGCTTATAGTTGCTGATACTGTCATTTAATGTACATTTCTTTAAATTTATGTGCAAGTGAATAGTTTTCTGTGTGTCTGCTTTCTGTATGTTTTTATTTTCTACTTTTTGTATGTGCCCTTTAATTGCTGGTGCGTGTTCATGCACTCCTCCATGATGTGACCTTTAATTAACCTCCTTAATTTTTAGAAAAATTTATTATTTTTAGAGAAAGGGGAAGGGAGAGAGGCAGAGAGGGAGAGAGATATAAATGTGTGGTTGCCTTCCACCTGCCTCCAGCTGCGGACCTGGCTGGAGACCTGGCTTGCAACCTGGGTATGTTCCCTGGCTGGGGAATTGAACCACTGACCTATCAGTTCTCAAGCCAGCACCTTATCCACTATGCCACCAGCGAGGGCCTAAGATCCTTAATTTTTATAAAAAGAGCTGCATATGTTTCTGTGATCCATCCAGTCACTCTGTTCATTGATTGATATTTAATCCACTTACATGTAGATGAATTATTGTTATATAAGGACTTACTAATACCATCTTATTCATTATTTTCTGGTTATTTTGTAGTTCCAGTCTTCCTTTTCCTCTGTTTCTGTCTACCTTTGTGAACTGGTGATTTCCTTTTCTTTCTCTTTTGTGTGTCTGCTATACATTTTGATCTTGTAGCCACCACAAGCCTTCCTAGAAACATGTTATATGGATGTAACTGTCCATTTGAAACTGACAACCGCTTGAATTTTATTGCATACAAAACTATACCCTTTTCTCATTTTGTTTTGTTTTGTTTTTTTTTTTTTTTTTTTTTTTT